>PVIH01020155.1:0-33284 GCA_004025045.1 Sigmodon hispidus | reverse complement strand
GATCACGTCATAGGAATGGAGACGAGCTGGGCGTGGTTAACTGAAAAGGATTCCGGAAGTAGACCTTCGAGGGAGGGGACCAGGACAGGAAGTCGTCATTCTCTCACGAGAGTTCCCCGACCGAGTGCGCAGTTCGCTCCAGCTGCCCGGGAGTTCGGACGTACGACTTGGGGATGAAGAATCTTCCTTAGAAAGGCTCTGGCGCGCAGCAACCTCATCCTGTCATCTTTTCCTAAAACCGGCTCTGTTTTGTAAGCTATTTTCTCCAAATAAACCCTGTTTATAAACATATCTCAGGGCGGGTTTTTACCGCGATATCCATCCATTTGCCTGCAAATTTTAGAATATCACTTTTTTCTTACTGCTGAGTAGTATTCCATTGTGTAGATGTACCACAGTTTGTTAATCCATTCTTCAGCTGAGGGGCATCTAAGTTGTTTCCAGGTTTTTGCTATTATGAATAATGCTGCTGTGAACATAGTTGAGCTAATGTCTTTGGAATGCGAATGTGCATCTGTAGGGTATACACCCAGTAGTGGTATTGCTGGATCCTTGGGGAGATTGAGTCCCAGTTTTCTGAGAAATCACCATACTGTGTTCCAGAGTGGCGGAACAAGCTTATACATCCACCAACAATGGAGGAGTGTTCCCCTTGCTCTGCACCCTCCCCAGCATAGGCTGTCATCTGTGACTTTTATCATATCCAATCTGACAGGTGTAAGGTGATATCTCAAAGTTGTTTTGATTTGCATTTGTCTAAGGGCAAAAGATATTGAGCACATTTTCAAGTGTCTTTCAGCCATTTGTAATTCTTCTGCTGAGAATTCCCTTTTTAGTTCTGAACCCCATTTTTTGATTGGGTTATTCAAGGATTTGGGCTCTAGTTTTTTGAGTTCTCTATATATTTTAGAGATCAGTTCTCTATCACTTGTAGGGTTGGTGAAAATCTTTTCCCATTCTGTAGGCTGTTGTTTTGACTTATTGACTGTGTCCTTGGCTTTACAGAAGCTTCTCAGTTTCAGGAGGCCCCACTTATTGATTGTTGTGCTACTGCTGTTAGATTTAGGAAGTAGTCCCCTGTGCCAATTCGTAGAAGTGTATTTCCCACTTTCTTTTCTATCAAGTTCAGTGTGGCTGGGTTAATGTTGGGGGCTTTGATGCACTTGGATTTGAGTTTTGTTCAGGGTGATAGGCTGGGATCTATTTGCATTTTTCTACACACTACCATCCAGCTATGCCAACACCATTTGTTGAAGATACTATCTTTTTTCATTGAATATTTTGAGCCTCTTTGTCAAAGATAAGGTGTTCATAGCTTAATGTCAGGGTCTTCAATTTGATTCCATTTATCCACAAGTCTGTTTTTATGCCAGTACCAGGCTGTTTTTACTAGCTCTATAGTATAACTTGAAGTCGGGGATGGTGATGCCTCCTGAGGTTCTTTTGTTGAGCAAAATTATTTTGGCAATGCTGGCTTACCTGTTATTCCAAATGAAATTGAGAATTGTTCTTTCAGTGTCTGTAAAAAAATGTGTTGGGATATTAATGGGAATTGCATTGATTCTGTACATTGCTTTTGGTAGAATTGCCCTTTTTACTATGTTGATCCTACCAATCCAGGAACATGGCAGGTCTTTCCATTTTCTGATATCCTCTTCAATTTCTTTCTTTAGTGATTTAAAGTTTTTGTCAAATAGATCTGTTACTTCTTTGGTTATAGTTACTCCAAGGTATTTAATACTATTTGCAGCAATTATAAAGGGTGATGTTTCCCTTATTTCTTTTTCAGTCCTTTTATGTTTAGTGTATAGGAGGGCTACTGATTTCTTTGAGGTAATCTTGGATCTTTCTACATTGCTGAAGGATTTTATTCGTTGTATAATTTTCCAGGTAGAATTTTGTGGGTCATTTATGTATACAATCATATCATCTGCAAATAGTGAGAGTTTCACTTCTTCTTTTCCAATTTGTATTCCCTTAATCTCCTTTTGTTCTCTTATTTTTTAGCTAAAACTTCAAGAATTATATTGAATAAATAAGATGAGAGAGGACAGCCTGTTCTAGTTCCTGGTTTTTGTGGGATTGCTTTGAATTTTTCCCCATTAAGTTTGATGTTGGTTATTAGCTTCTTGTAAGTCGCCTTTATTATATTTAGATATTTTCCCTGTATTCCTGATCTTCCCAGGACTTTTATCATAAAGTTGTGTTGGATTTTGTCAAAAGCTTTTTCAGCATCTAAGAATATAATCATGTGATTTTTCTCCTTCAGTTTGTTTAAATGAGGTTTGACATTTACAGTTTTCCATAAGTCCTTGCATTTCTGAGATGAAGCCTACTTGATTGTGGTGGATGATATTTTTTATATGTTGTTGTACATGGTTTGCCAGAATTTTGTTGAGAATTTCAGCATCAATATTCATGAGGGAAATTGGTCTGTAATTTTCCTTCTTTGTTACATTTTTGTGTGGCTTGGGTATTAGAGTAATTGTGGTCTCATAAAAAGCATTTATCAATATTTCTTCAGTTTCTACTGTGTGAGACAGTTTGAGGAGTATTGGTAATAGTTCTACTTTGAGTGTCTGATAGAAATCTGCACGGAAACTGTCTGGACCTGGTTTTTTTTTTTTACTTGGGAGGCTTTTAATGTCAGCCTTAATTTCCTTTAGGGTTACAAGTCTGTTTAGGAATTTAATCTGATCTTGATTTAATTTTGATAAATAGTACTTGTCCAAAAAGCTAGCCATTTCTTCTAGGTTTTCCATTTTTGCGGACTATAGATTTTCAAAGTATGACCTGATAATTCTCTGGATTTCCTGGGGGTCTGTTTTTTTTGTCTTCCTGATCATTTCTGATTTTATTTATTTGGATACTCTCTGTCTGCTTTTTGGTTAATTTGGATAAGGGTTTATCTATCTTCTTGACTTTTTCAAAGAACCAACCCTTTGATTCATTGGTTCTTTGTATTGTTCTTTTTGTTTCAATAGTACTGATTTCAGCTCTAAGTTTGATTATTTCCTGCCATCTACTCCTTCTAGTTTTCTTCTAATTGTTCTAAGGCTTTCAGCTGCGCTGTTAGGTCTCTAGTGCGGGATTTCTCTAGGTTTTTCATGTAGGCATCTAGTGCTATGAATTTTCCTCTTAAGAATACTTTCATTGTGTCCCACAAGTTTGAGTATGTTGTGGATTCATTTTCTTTAAATTCTAGAAAGACTTTGATTTCTTCCTTAATTTTTCTTTGATCCAGAGGTGGTTCAGTTGAGTGATGTTTAGTTTCCATGAGTTGGTAGGCTTTCTGTGATTTTTCATGTTGTTGAACTCTAACTTTAGGCCCTGCTGGTATGATACAAGGGATTCTTTCCATTTTTGGTATCTATTGATATTTGCTTTATGACCAATTACATGGTCAATTTTAGAGAAAGTTCCATGTCGTGTTGAGAAATATGTATACTCCTTTGTGTTTGGGTGCAAGCTTCTGTAAATATCTGTTAAATTCATTTGCATCATAACCTCTGTTAGACTCATTGCTTGTCTTTTGAGTCTCTGTCTGGTTGACATATCCAGAGATGAAAGTGGGTTATTGAAGTCTCCCACTATTAGGGTTTGAGAACTGATGTGGTTTTGAGCTTTAGTAGTGTTTCTTTTACATAGATAGGTGCCCTTATATTAGGGGCATAAATATTCAGGATTGAGATCTCCTCTTGATCAATTTTTCCTATGATGAATAAGTAATATCCTTCCTGGTCTCTTTTAATTGATTTTAGTTTGGAGTCTACTTTGTTAGATATTAGGATGGCAACACCAGCTTGTTTCTTAGGGTCATTTGATTGGAAATTTTTTTCCTGAACCCTTTACTCTGAGCCTGTGTCTGTCTTTAAGGTTGAGGTGTATTTCTTGTATGCAGCAAAAGGATGCCTTCTCTGTTTGTATCCATTGTGTTTGTGTGTATCATTTTATAGGTGAATTGAGTCCACTGATTAAGGGATATTAGTGACCACTGATTGATATTTTCTCTTATTTTTGGTGGCAGCTTGTATGTATTTCCTTTCTCTGGGCTTTTCTTCTGTGGGATTATCGATTGTCTGTGGTTTCATGGGTGTGCATGGAATCCTTAGGTTGGAGTTTTCCCTCTAATGCTTTCTGAAAGGCTGGAATTGTAGTAGGTATTGTTTAAGTCTGACTTTGTCATGAAATATCTTGGTGATGTCTTCTTGGATGTGGTACCAATAGCACAAGCACTAAAAGTAAACTTAGGGAAGTAGCAATATATATTAAACAAAAAAAATCAGCATAGACCAAGAAACTATGCAATGCAGTGAGAAGACAATTTTTCAACCAGTATTTTGTAAAAGATTAACAATTACAACAAAAAATAGATATCAAACTAAAAAAATTTAATGAGAAAAAATATAATCTTCCAGAAAGATTGAATCAAATGAGTATAGAACTTGAATAGACATTTTTAAAAAAATGTTTTACATAGGGTCAACAAGTAAACAATACTCATGTTGGAGGAGTCATAGCTGGATATAACTCTAGCTGGAGGAGATGATCACCTGCACATGTACAGACAGACCCATGTACAAAGATTTTTATAATAATTTAAAGTATTGCAATGAGGCATAATCTCACACCTGCTAGCATAGCTCTTATGGAAAAGACAAAAGGTGGATTTTAGTGAATGTGGAGATGGCAAACCAAGCAACCTTATCCAAATATTCTTTTTTAGATATTATTTATGTGTATGTGTGTGTGCACATGTGTGTGTTTATGCATGCACATGCATTCAAGGTGTGTGTGTCTACATGTGCATAGAGTAGAGAGTGAGTTCAATGCCCTCCCTATCACTTTGCACTTATGAGTCGGCGTCTTCCTGAAAGTGACCTCACACTATCCAGGCTAGGCTAGAAGGTGGCAATCTCAACCCTGCTAGCTGGAGTTGTAATGCAGCACCATATCCCTGGCTTGTTATGTAGGTGCTAGGCTCACAACTCTGGTCCTCAAAATTGTGCAGCATGGACTCTTAATTATTTTACCAATTCAATAATATGTTTTTATAAAAATATCTCTTGGCCCTAATAAGACTGATTTGTGGAAGACCTCACAGCAAAGTAAATAATGTACCTTGTGATCATTTAAGACTATGCACTTATACTGTGAACTCATCCTATTTATGTTTAAGCTGCCATTAAGAGAACAATGCAGCCAGAATCTTTGATTCAAGAAGGAACTATTCATGCTATCAAAAAAGAAATGTAAAAACCAACACAGCCGAAAACTCTTTATCTACAAGGTAAGGTATGCTAGGTCAAGGTGGCATAAAGCTTATCAGAGTAACTGACCATGTCTGATTTGACTTAAGCCACACTTGAGATGGTACTCATACCTGACACTGCTTGACTGAATAGGAACCTGATATCAGATAGACCAGAGACCTATTTGGAAAGCCAAATACTAAAACAAGATAACATCTAACAAATGTCTAAAGCAAGATAGCCAAATTATAGTGATAAAATGACTCCTATTGATATTCTGCTATTCTCATAGATCAGTGAATTATTCTGCCATCATCAGAAAAGCATCCTTCTGCAGCAAATGGGAACAAATTTAGAGACCCACAGCCAGACATTATGCAGAGAGCGAGAGACCTGGGAACACAAGCTTAAATGGGATTGATCCAGCAAATCTCTTTCCTCAGAGCTAAGGGAACCTCAAGGAAGAGGAGGTAGAAAGCCTGTAAGAGCCAGCAAGGATGGAGGTCACCAATGAAATAAAATACTCTGAATCAACATGAGTCAACTCAACAGAGCCTGAGGCAGCCAGGACAGGGTCTGTCTGTACCAGGTCCTCTGAGTTTATGTTATGGCTTCCAATTCAGTATTTTTATAAGATCCCTGAGCATGCAAACAGGTGAGTCAATGACTCTTGTTCCCTCTATTGAGATTTTTTTCCATCTTTTGTCCAATTTGTAAGTGATAGTGTTTGGTTTGTCTTATAATATCTTATTTTAAAAATGAATGAAAAAACTAATAAAATCTAACCACTGGGGAAAATGTTAATATTGAACTGTCATTTATACTTACTGAGAGAGGGAAAAATCATTTTTCTCTAATGCAGTGACACTGGATATTATGAACTCCAGGATAGGCAATATGTACAGGAGTAGTTGACCAACAGAATGGTCTCCACAGATTGTGTGTGTTTATATGGTTTTATTTGGTTACAATTTTGTATGTGTGTTTGTTTACTTTTTTGCTGGGGTGTTGATTCATTCTGAGATTTTTGGAGTGTTTTTGTTATTGTATTGGGGTTTTATTTATTTATTTTGAGAGAGAGAATTTGAAATTGGCTTAGTAGGGAGAAAAAGAGAATCTGGAAGGACTTGGGAGAGGAAAAGAGTATATATACAAACCATCTTTAAAGTGAAAATTGTTTTAAACAATTAAAAATATTATAAAAATACAAATACAATCTAATGCAGACCTTTAATATTAAGTCTAGTTATGGTACTATTGTGAAAAAACATTATGACCAAAAGCATCTTGGGGAGGAAAGGCTTCCATTTTCATATCACTGTCCATTATTGACTGACATTATATCAGGAATCTGGAGGCAGGGGCTTATGCAGGATTGCTGTTTACTGGCCTGCTCCCATGACTTGCTCAGCCTGCTTTTCTTTTGTTTTTAATTCTATGTGACTATGGGTCTTTTACATTATGTATCTTGGTCCATTCATTTCTTCATCCCTTCACATCTGCCCTCTGCCCCCCAAATAAAACAAAATTTAAGTGAAAATGGGGAAAAATGAAGACAAGCAAAAATTAATAAAAATGAGTAAAAACATAGAAATCACATTGTGGAAGCTGAAGGTTGACACAGTGAGTCACATAATAAATCCATTTGTTCACATATCTTTACTTGCAACTGTTCATTACTAAGTCATTGGTCTGATTCAAGGCCTCTGGTTTCTACTACACTTTGCTGCTGGACCCTCACTTGGACTCTTCTTGGATGTCCTGTGTTTGCCCTGTATTGTGGAGATCCTGCAACTTTGGGTCCACAGAACTGGTCACTTCATGTGCTTCAGCAGATCATAGAGGGATATTGGGGAGGGCCAAGTCATAACCCTGCTTCTAGGCAGCTGCAGGGTAGGTCCTCCTGCCAGTTCCTCCCTGTCCTTGCCACCAGGATGAGCTCTGTAGCAATGCCCAGGCCAATTTACCTCTTATAGCAATGAGCAAGGGATGGGGGCTACACTACTGTACCATCAGAGCCTGCTCAGTCATATTGCCCAGGCAGAGCGTGGGGAGCACTTTCCAGCGTGCTGAAACAGTTTTCTTTCTTAAAGACCCCAGGACCACGAGCTGAGGTATGATACGACCCACAATAGATTGCCCCCCAACCCAAATCACTTTAAAAAATGATTACATCTGGATCTTATGGCGGTATTTTCTCAATTGAGATTCCATCCCCTAAGACAACTCTTGACATGTTGAAGTGACATAAAACTAGCCAGCACAGTTAATCACTCTTCCATGGCCTCAAGGAGCATGTGTGTATGTATATTGTGGTAATCATTTTCTGGAACAAACCGACAGGTTGGAAGCAACATTTATTCAACAAATATCTGCCATAAATACTAAAACTATTATGTAGATAAAGTTTTGTATTTTTTAGTGGAATATGGCATGCTTCTATGGCAGTTAGGAGTCAATGAAATGATTTCTTTCCTCACTGAACTCTGATAAAAGATTTCCACAGAGTCCCTCCCCTCTTTCCCACTCTGTTTTCTTTGCTGGTGAACAATTTTGAAACAAAGCTCTTTGCTACAAAAACATGTAAGGTGTGGGAAGAGAAGCACAGAATCCAAATTTGGGATTATGTTTGGTACATGTGGCTTTGTTTTTATTACTTAATGCAACACCAATGCACCTTACTTTTCTCTGAGGTTGTCTTTAACGTATTAGCTGAGGCAAGTAATCTTTCTAGTCCTTTTTTTTAAAAAAAAAAGTCTGATTTTCTTTTTTGTGTATGATCATCCTAACCTGACTTTTATGGAGAGAACTGACTTGTATAACATGTAATAGAGAGTGTGTGAATGTGCAATAGATTTTTACAGTTTTTCCAGTGGCTAGCAGTAGATGTAGAATGATGTATGAAGTCCCCACATTAAACTTCTGTCTTTGTTTTCTCTAGATGGCAGACACCAGTATTTCCTATACCTCTTTTGAATGATAAAAAGAAGACAAATGTTCTTCAGTTTCTCTACGTTCAGCAATAAGATTGGAGCTCTTTCTTTTACTTCATGTTTGAAGCAATTTCTAATATGTCTTTTAATGTATGATGTGATAACATTAAGATTGTAAAATGTCAACTAAGGCTGGATAACATTTCTTTTATATTTTACATAGTAAATTGTGATGAATTTTTTACGGCCAATTTCAGGTATTATTTGGGAAGTGTTGTAAAAGCTTCTGGCCTGGTCTTTCTGGGTCTATCCAGAGGTTTGGAACTGCTCTGGGCTCCAATGCCACTTAGGCCCAAATAATCACACAGACACATTAATTTTATGCTGATCAGCTTAGGGCCCAGGCATATAACTTTCTCACTCTTTATTCTTAAACAAACACATGATTCTTATCTTGTTCATTCATGCAGCTTGGTACCTTTTCTCAGAGCATTTCAACTTTTTTTCTCTGTCTGCATCTCCTGGCATCTCCTCTCATCTCGCTGGTTCTTGCATCTCTGCTCTGTATAGTATATTCATTGGTAGATATCTGACACAAAGGTATATATCAATGATCAAAATATTCCTTGACCCAACTGGTTTTCCCCTTAGCACCTTTTTGTTGCTACATTATATAAGTATATGACATATATGTGTACATGAACTTACATATTCATTGTATACCTAAAGTATAGTCAAAATAGACTTTAAATTGCTGTTATTACTAAAAATCAAACACACTGAATGTAAAAGTTAAGAAGACTTGATTGCTTTTAATGCAATGGGCACAACAATACAAATTTTTGCAAAAGACAAAAACATTCAGTGTGCTGAGTAAAAATTCATTAATTCTAAAAAGCTATGCCACAAAACTGTCATCCACATTCAGAGGGCCTAGTTTGGTCTCATTCCCTATGGACATATACCTTCTCAGCCTTGATGGGCAGTGCGATTGGTACTGCCTCAACTTGATATTCTAGACTTTGTTCACTCATTCGGATAGGAACAGCTTTTAGGGTGAAGGAAATTGGCTCAAACCAGTTGCTAAGGCATTCACATATAGCACTTCCTTATGAGCCAACCTGTAGTCTGCTTGAGGGCCTAGCAACAGGTGCTGTCAGAGATCCTGATTGTGCTCAGCCAATGAGGGTCAACTAACAATGTCATCAGATTGGGAAACAGCCTGGGTATTGGGAGGAGGGTATATAAGGCTCTTCTCATTGTTGGATAAATGAGTCAGTCCTTTGCTTTTCAACTGACCACCTTACCCCCCTCCACTAAGGGAACCATTAGGACCCAGAAACATCTTCCCCATGCTTTATCCTCTGTGAAGAGTAGATGGGGGTGGACTGAGAAAAGCTGGGGTGAGTGGGAGGAGGGGAGGTAAGGGGAACTGTGATTGATATGTTAAAAAAAACTTTTATATAAAAAGTGTCAAAAACACTCCTTTATCTTTACTAAACTGATGTTTCTTGCATTTTGGGATAAAAGAACATAGACTATGACAATTTTATTTAAAGTTTAGGTTAAAAAATTAAAAAAAAATCAGTTACATTCTTGCTCAGTTACAGTCTTGCTTCTTAAATTCTAAATCACAAAAACAAAGATCAGAGTTGCAATCTATATCTATAGCATCCATATGTATATTTATCTATTTGTCTGCCCATCTGTCTGTCTGTCCATTCATCTATAAATTCTTCTGTCCATCCATCCACTTATCTATCAATCTTTATATATGCACATCTATTTTTACCATACATTTTGTTTTTCCATTTTGTAGAAGGTGGATAGATCACATAAAAAGAAACAAGCAAGCCACTAATTATTATAATGTATTATTTTCCAAGAAAAACATTCTTTTCTATAATATTAAGAAGAGATTTCTACCACTCTTAATATGGCATGTGAAGGAAGAGGCTCACTATGAAGACATCCTTCATAGAGTATCTGGAGTAGCCCAGAGGCTTTGGTGCTATCAGTAGACAGGCTTCTGTTGCTGAGCAGTAGGTATAGGCAATCATGCCAAGTCAAGGTCAGGGTCATTGAGTCCCAAGGACTAATATAAATACATCATCATGGACTGGGTCTGTAGCTTGGTGCTAAAACACTTGCCTAGCACGGATACATACTGGGATACACACACACACACACACACAGACACACAGGCACACACACACAAGCCAGCCATGGTGGTGCACATCATTAATCTTAGCACTAGGAACCTGGTCTACAAAGAAATAACAACACAGAGAAACCCTGTCTTGAAAAATAAACCAAACCAAAAATAAAAGGAAGGAAGGAAGGAAGGAGGGAAGGAAGGAGGGAAGGAAGGAAAAAGCCACCAAACCAAAACCTTTTGGACTATGATCAGATGGCATGTATAGATTTCTTTGACTTCTGTGCATCAGTGTTTTGTTGACCATTGAGGCTCAGTCTCTCTTTCATGTCCTACCTCAATCATCCCCCTTCAGAAGTCATTGTTACTCAGTGCTCTCTAAGTAAACACGGTAAATTCTAAACTCAGAATCTGCTTTCCCACGAACACAAGCAGCCAGCCATGGTGAGTTCTTCCACTGTGGTCTAATCAGCCTGCTGAATCCTGCTGTTATCCTGATTTCTCATTAAACACTAATTTTTCAAACTGTCTGAATAAAGACAAACCATATATGTATGACTAACCTCATATAATTGTTCAGCAAGTGAAAGAAACAATGCATTTTCCTTTAATGACAATTAAAATTTCTTTATGACTATAGGTACATTAACATTTAGCATATTGTCAGCTTGCCTTTTCTTTGTCCAAAATGTCTGAAAAGAAAATTATAGTAAGAGTTTCATACTTTAAATGTAATTCTTCAACTAACTACTTTTATATATTTCCCATATATCTAAAACTAATGGAATTCTGGCAACCAAATTTATCTTTTTCCTGAGGCTAAATCAGTGCCAAGGATTATAAAATAGCATATAAGCTCTCAGAGAAATTAGATAAATTTGGAAAAAGAAGTTGTAAAGTAGCATTAAAAATTAGTCTCTTTCCTTGGGTTATATGTCATCTATCGTGTCTGTTTATAAATGTGAATGTACCTTTGCCATTACCAATTATTAACAATCTGTTTTAGACAAATGTAAACTCTGACATGGATCAAACATTTAATGTTTTGATTCAAATGGCCTTGAATGTACAATCCAGACACTTGTGATACTCCTTTGCCTCTGACTCAAGCTTTCTATGCCTGCTGAGAGATCATGATAATCATACACTCTCCATCATAGTCCATATGAAGTGGTTGTATTTTTAACAGCCAATTCCTATCATATCAGCATCTTTATATGAGAAAGAGATAAAAATAAATGAATGGACAACGATCTCAGGATTATTTTACCATATCTATGAAAATCAATTTCTTAGGTCTGGGGTTATCTTGCCCCCTCCTTTATTTTTTATCCTGTTCCTTCTCAGGTGCTTCTAACCTGACAGATACAAAATAAAGGTGCAAGAACAATTTTTTTCAGTCATGTATTTCTAATTTTATTTCTTTGTAATGTATTTGTTTCTTTATTTTTATCAATGTCATTGGATGACTAAGAAATATCAACACAAAAGTGGATGGGCTTTGGAGGACACAAAGCATGTGGAGTGAGGGGAAGGGTTCAGGTCAAAAGCAGGTCCCCATGGAAGTAGCTGATGCTAAGAATGAAGATACTGGATATTGAACACAATGGGAAGCTTGGTGAATGTGGTGTTTTTCTTGTAGGAAAACAGTATTTTCGCCAGGAATGTGAGCTTTCATCGAGAATAAGGACAGAGTTCTAATTCACAGTGAGTTTCTGCTAGCCATTACGAAATGGTACCCAATGATATACAGTGTTGAGCAATAGAATCACTGGTCTACCTGGAATTTACAGACTGGTAGCACAGTGATGTTATGTCTAAACTCTAGAGCTTGAGAGCAGAGCAATGGGCCATCACTTTAAGCTGAAAATATTGCGCCCCCCGCCCCAAGTCAGATAGCAAAATGTACAAAAGAATAGGTCAACAATGGAAATGTTGACATAGACAATGTGCCTTTTTTTCAAATTTATAGAGCTATTATTGCTAAATTATCAGGGGGATTAAATAAAAAGAATTTATCAGAACTTAAAAGAAAAAAGGCCTATAAGATACTATTCTTATCTATACATTTGCTTTCAAGTTGATCATTCTATGTCTTTCTATTTAGCCGCATAGATTACTCAGTGCTGTTTTAGCACAACAATAATGATAAACATTGGTGGAGGTTAATAGGGATAATTACCCACTTTAGCTGCCACTGCTGACAGATAAATTCTGGTAAAATAATGATTGCAGTCAAGGGCACAATCACTTTGCCCCAGGGACCTTTAATGTCTTAATCAAAATTGCTTTTGCTAAGATATTTTTAACCAAGACTATGTGAACTGTAGTGATCATAATCTATTAAAGAGATATTTCATTTTTCATCTCTAAGCATAGCACATTGCATGCCATTGTTTTATTCCTTCATTCACATTCAACAATTAACCCTTTTAATTCACAGACAACTTCATGTTGTCTTAGCATGTTCACTTAGTTTTCTCTAAGAAAATACCAGATACAGAAGTTATACCACAATAATGTATTTCTTTTTGTTTCCAGGGCTAGGAAGCTATAGACAATGGAGCTAATAACCAGAGTACCTTCATCACAGACTACACCAGTCAATGTGTTATCACACCCTTAATAGACCTCTTTACAAAAATAAAATACCATCCTGCAGAAGAGTTTTGTATTCAACATTCCATCACCTCTCAAAAGGCTCCACCTGCAGATAAAATTACTTTCAGTGATTTCAATATATGATGTGTGGTGGACATAAGCCTTTAGATCTTAGTGTGTGTGTGTGATGAACTAGATTTTCATAACTTTGTAATTTAGGACACTAGGGAATTATTGTGCATCTATAATTTGTCCAAAATAATACAATCAATTGGCAGTCTCAGTCTGTGTTCCCAGTAACCACCTGTCCCAGATACAACTATTCATGTTATGCATAGCACTATTATTATTGTGCTAAAAAATTAATTTTGAACATTTCAATGGTATATCTTTTGAACTATGCAGTGATCTGATTTTGTTAAGGCAAATAAAAGAATCAGGAACAATTTAACTTTAAACTGGATAATTATTGTTTCTTTTGAACAAAGAACTTGGTTGTTCTTATCACAGTGTAACATACACAATTTTCATGTTAACTGTCTTTAAGTGTAGATTGTTGGACTACAACCAACGCCATTCATTTCTAGAAAAAATTCACATTTCCAAAAGGAGACTATATACATTCAGTTATAATCTCACCAACCCTACAATATCACTCAACAAAATACCTATGTGTCTATGAAATTGACTATTCTAGGTGGCTTGTATAAGTAGAAATAGCTTATGTAGATTATTGTGTGGCTGAGCGTTTAAGATGGCAAAATGTCTTCAGTGTTTATCCATGCTGTGGCATGTATCAAAATTATTTTCCAAAATTGGACAGCTCCTTAGAGGGCTGCATCTTATTTTGTTCATCTCATCTCTTCAACCTTGTGCTCACTGGTATTGAGCACATCTTGCTTCCTCTTCCCCTGGTTTTCTAGGCTACCTTCTTCTTCTCTTTCCTTCCTTTCTTCTTTCTTTCCTCCTCTCTTTCCTTCCTTTATTTTCTTTTGTACTTTCTTCTTTCCTTCTTTAATTTTTGACTATGTACTTTTAAAATTGAATATAGATACTTTTATATAGGATATTCTGATTATGGTTCTCCATACCCCAGCTTCTCCCAGATCCTTCCTAATTTCCTACCTACCAAGATTCCACACCCTTTCTTTTTCTCATTAGAAAAGAAACAGACATCTAAAATAGTAACAATTAAATAAAATAAGTAAAACCAAACCAGAATAGGACAAACAAACAAAAAAGAGCTAAAGAAAAGGCACAAAAAACACATATAAATTCTGAGACAGACACATTTGGACACACAGAAAACCCAGAAAAACAAAATATAAAACCATACTATAGAAGCAAAAGATCTATGAGTTTGTAAAACAAAATAAAGCATGCAATGAATGAACCCTCTTAAAAAACCCTCTAAAAATAGAATTAAATTTATTTTGTGTTGGTCTTCTACTGCTGGACATGGAGCCTGACTTTAAGTGCGTTTTGTATACCCATGATATTCTGTTAGAGAAAATTAACTTTTCCTTTATGAATGGTTATTAATCAGAGACAGAGTCAAGGTTAGGGATGGGGGTTGTGTCCTCTGCCTGTCTCAGCACTACGATCCCATCTGATTTAGAATCATGTAAGCCCTGTGCATGCTTCCACAGTTTCTGTGAGTTCACATATGCTTGAGTGCTGTTGTGTCTAGAAGACTTTGTTTCCTTGGTCTTATAACACCCATTGGCTCTTGTAATATTTCTGCTTCCTTCCTTCCACAGTACTGAGCCTGGGGGAAAGAATTTGATGGACTCATCTCGTGTAAGGATGACTGCTACAGGAGGCCCACTCTGTACATTGTCCAGTCCTGGGTCTGAGTACTTCCTCCCTTCTGCTGCAGGAGGGAGCTTCTCTGATAATGGCTGAAAAAGACACTGAACTATGAGTACAGTGGAATGCTGTTAGGAGTTATTTTATTGTTGTTTCCTTAGCAGAACAGCAATATTTGGTTTTCTTTTAGGTTCTTGTCCTACCTAATCTCAGGTTCTGGGCTACCTAGGCAGTGTTAAGCATAGGCTCCCTTTCATGAAGTGGGTCTTATATCCAAACAAGTAGAGGTTGGTTGCTCCTACAACTTTTGTGCCACCATTGTACCAGTGTGTCTTGTAGGCAGTTCGCTATTATAGATCATTGACTTTGTAGCTGGGTTGGTACTTTTCTTTCTCCTCTAGTAATATGCAGAGTACCTTCCAGTGTCATGAATACCAGTTGGTAGGGCAAAGGCTGTAGGTATGCATTAGTTTAGTGAGTTATCTACGAGTTGTCTTCGGCAATAGGGTCTTAGTCAGTTTGTGGAGATCAACTAATAGCCTACAAGACTAGGACAGAAGGACAATTAAAAATAAGAGCCATTTGAAGGGTCATATGGAAACCCAATGTAATAGGAGGTTTTTAAATATATTGATATGTAGAAAAATCTAACAGAAATACCCAAATAACAGAGAGACAAAGCTCTAGCTAAAAATATATTGAATTCTCCAGTGCAGAAAATATGAGTTACATATAAATAGCTTATTGGCCAAAGGAGCCGCATGAAAACCTCCAAACAGCCCAAATTGTTGTCAAAGATTTTGGTTGCTCAGTCATCTTGTACATTATGGGACTACTTGGCTAGTGACGGCACCAACCATAGTGGTCTACACACTCGTGCATCAAGCAGCAATAAAGAAATGACCCAGACACCCCAAGAGATCAATAAGCTAGATATAATTTCTTAATCAGAATTTTACTATCATATGTGTATCCATATTCATGTCATGGTGACAAAAAATAACTCTGATAGATGGTTACACCTCAACTGTCAACTTAATTTGATTGACACTCAAGCATTTATTGAAGCATATGTATAGGTACATCATGAAGGGTTATTGTTGCGAGAAGCCCCAGTCTGAATACTGTAGAACAGTTCAGTAGTTTTGAATTTGCAAGTAGCAAAATAAGGTAGAAAGTAGCTCGTGGATGCTCTGTTCTTCCTGAGGAGGTAAGCCTGGTGCTGCTGCCACCATCATCGCATCAGCTTCCAGATGCTTTAGCCTTTCATTGAATCTCAAACCAGCAGTCCTCCACTGGGCTTCTAGGCCTTTGGCTTCAGAGTAGAGTGATCCAAATAAATTTTCTTAGTCTGATGCTTCAGAGGCTTGGACTATGATATTTGCTTAGCCAGCATGCAGAAAACTATGATGAACCTATCAAGGTGCTGTGGAAGACAGCCTAAAAATATTCCCATATTTATAGACATTCCTTACTGATAGGATTCTCTAAATGAAATTATTTTTTAAATTTATTTCCACAGAGCCTGTTTCATTTTGTACTTTTACTAAGCATACATAAGTTCCAGTATCTCAACATTATTGTCAGTTACTGCTCCCATTTTTCTTTCCTTTCTTCAGTCTTTCCTTCTCTTGTACTTTTCCCTCTCCTTCCCCCTCCCTCCTCCCTTCCTCTCTTCCTTCCTCCTCCCTTATATTTTCTTTTCTCTTTTTAAAATAATATAGTAACTCATCCATTATGTTCTACTTTATAACACTAAAGTCCTAATAGTAAACCATGATATCACATGAAGTTCACCTTCTTCAAAATGAAAAAGATACAGATATTAGTGGTTAAAAATTTTGAGAAGACTAAATCTCATAATTTTCTATGGTGTTTTATGTTGCCACTTTCTCTGTGTCCCAAGATTCTCATAGCTTCAGCCATCCAAGAATGGGGAAATGATATTGAATTATAGAACCATATGAAGTTTGAAACTATAAACCATCAATGATGAAATCTTTCCAAAGCAAGTAGATCATCAGAAAGTGAAAACCACATCCATGGGAAAATCCTTAATAGTGTTAAGGATTAAGAGAGTCTTCTCTCCTCAATAGTGAACAGACACAATTTGAATTGTTTAATGTTCATATGTTAGATTCTAAAATGATGTCTGGCTTCATTCTGAGATCCTAACATTTAAGGTGAGCAATTAGAGAAGAAGAAATTGGCAGAACAGTGCCAGAAGACCTAAGAAAATAGTATTTTAAGGGAAAAAAGTAGTTCCATCAAATCTTCCTCATTAGCAAAGAAAAAAAAGCTAAATTTCCCCCAGGATTCAACACAATGTTTATTATGAATTTCAGATTCAAATATCCTTCTTTTGTTAAGAGACTGTTTCTGAAACATTAGTAGGTTTTGTAACTAGGGAAATGTAAAAATTCCCATAGGGAAAGTGGGAACAGGAGAAGAATTCTGTTACATTGTTATGTCTTAATTTGAATGCTTGCTTATGAGAATAAAAAGAGAAATTAGGCTTGATGATATTCTGTAGCTACTAAAAACTTGGAGATTTGTGTGGAATAATTTGTAATTATTGTAAATTACCCTGGGAGCCTAAATTTTAGATATTGTCATTTCTGAGTGTGGGGTTCTGCAGAGGATCTCACTAGGAATGCCTCATGAGGAGTTTGGGACCTCACCACAGCTGTAAGGCAGACACGCTTAAAGGGAACAGCAGTTCTCAGTGTTCTGGCACTGTATGGTAATTACACACATCCCAAAAGGAGAGTGCCATGCTGTAATATTCAGATGGACACTAATGGGCAGAAAAGATGAGATGTTATACATTTGCTATATCTCATTGATTTTTCTCTTCCTGATATTCTGTCTCATCCTTAACTTTTGTGTGTAACATCTGTCTTAATTTCCTTCAAGGGAAGTTTTTCCTGATTTCATGGTCTATATCAGCTTTTCTCAACCTGGGGGTTGAATAACACTTTCATAGGGGTCAACTAAGTCCATCAGAAAATACAGATATTTGCACTATAATTCAAAATTACAATAACAATATTACAGTTGTGAAGTATCTCTGAGCATCATTTTATGATTGATGTCACCAGAACATGAGATTCTGTATTAAAAGGTCAAAGCATTAGAAACACTAAGAACCATTGATCTATGTTAAAATTTTATATTCCAATGGAATAAGCACTCTTGGCTTCTGAAATAAGCTAGGTGGTCCTCAAGCAGATACCTTTACTTATCACATTATTCCAGCCCTCTTTCTGATTGACTGTTCACCCTCAGAATGATTGTTGAACTGATCTAATCTCCTGAAAATCACATTACATGGACATCACTGCTGCAGGCTGCTCCTTAAATGATTCTAGGTGACATCCAACTCTCTGACTTAGCCACTATGTGAACTGGACCTATTGGTTTGTTTAAAAAAAATTAAGGAGAAGTAAATAAATGCCATCTGTGATACAAATTTTCAAAGGACTGTTAATATTCCATTGCTTACAGTTTCTTTCTTGCTTTCTTGTTTGAATTTCCTGATAAAGTAAGCCTGGATGAGCTAGCTCCAAACAGAAAGAGCTACACGGCAAGGTTCCTTGTCTTCAGTAAGTTTAAAGTGCATCTCCAAGCTTCTGTCCCATAAGTACATAAATCTTGATAAAGTTCAAAGCTTAAAATGAGTACTGTACATGCCAGTACCTTGATTGAAAATTTATGAAAGGCTTGGGGACAGAGAACTTCCAGATAATGAATGCTGATGTTTGTGCCAGTACATTTTGAATATTTGTCATACAACACAGTGTAATATATGCAATCATTAAGGCAACAATCCAAAAATAGATCATAAAGTTATTTATTTGATTAGGTGGAAGATATAAATTATCTTGACGTGTTATATGCAAAACTAAGGATGAGAACGTTTAAGAAGATTTTGTAGGTACACAGATATGCTATTTAGCTATAGAAAAAAAATATGTCTTTATAGAAATAAAGTGGTATTCCAGTGACTTATGCAAGTTACTTGAACTATTTAGCTTGTTACTATAGGTCACTATAGATAGTGTGCCTTAAACAGCAAGTTCTGGAGTCTAGGGAATACAGAATTAAGGCATTAAAGGGTTACAATATGCAAATGAAGAACCAGTTTTCTAGGTGATAGGCTACAGGTTGTCACTTTCTCATGGGGTAAGTGTGGCAAACATTCCCTGAACACCCTAGAATGGAGTTCAAAGCCATCCAGGAGAGCTGCCATTACTAAAAGGCTTCTGATACCATCATCTCAGAAGTTATTTTTCTAAGATGCTTTTTTGGGGGAGGGGGAACACATATAGTTTATCAAACTATGCATCTTTACATTAAGGACTTGAGGATTGGATAGAGGTGTGTTATTAGAGTCAATTTCTTACCAAACAAAATGGAGATTCAAATCTTCAGGAAAAGACTTGAACCAACCTAGATCTTAGTTGATTTGTGGAGAGTTTTGTTTGCAATGGATAATTATGTTGTTAACTATTATATATTAGACATGCTTACCATAGCAGTATGATTAAGCTAATTTTAATAGCATTGTTTTAAGATAAATTAAGGCAAATTAAATGAAGAATGGGATTTTAAAGAGAGTGAGAATTCACGTTTCTAGTTTCATTTTATTCTAGCACAGCATAATAGAAATTTTTGCCCTTAGTAATACTTACAAATTAATAATCCTGAAATGATCATGACAAGTTAGTAAACTTAGCCTGTCAATCTGTTTAAAAACCAAAGATAATGCTTCTTCAGTTATTTTAAAATTAATATAAATATTTTTCTAAGAAAAGGTATGAAAATAAATCCATGTTTGTTCAATATTTAAAATCACGGTTTAGTAAAGAATAATTTATGTTTTACATACTTCTTTGATAAAATGAAAAATTAGTGTGTAAAGGAAGTTGGAAAAAATAAAACAATTTAGGAAGGAAAGAATGTGTTTTATCTTATAAGTTGTAGTCCATCATCTATACAAATCAAGGCAAGAACTCAAAGAATAAATTAGAGGCAGGGAACTGATACACAGGTCATGAAAGCATAATGCTACTGGCTTACTCTTCATGATTTACTCAGCCTACTTTGGTTTTTTCTTATAAAAGAAAGCATTAATTTGAGGTTTGCTTATAGTTTCAGAGGTTTAATCCATTATTATCATGGTGAAGAGCATGATAGCACAAGGCAGACATGGTGCTTGAGGTGTAGATAAGACTTCTATATCTGGATCCTCAGGCATCAGGAAGGGAAAGACTCTCGGCTTGTTATGGGCTTTTTGAAACCCCACAGCACATCACCAGTGACATACTTCCTCTAACAATGCCACATTTCCTAATACTTTCAAACGGTGCCACTTCCCTGGTTAATAAGCATTAAAAATCTATGAGCCTATAGGAGCCGCTTTCATTTAAACACCACATATTCATTAATTAATTCTTTACCTCTTTTAAACATTGCAATTGGGTTTGCAGCACTTGCCACACAAAAGTAGATCCCAGGAGATTACAGACTTAAGTGGGAATAAAAAAATAATTTCAGAAGACATAGAATATATTTCTGGATCCTTAAGATAAGAAAATATTGTAACATTTTTAATGTTATGAGTTTATACATTATGAAGATTGAACCAAAGGCCTTGTTTATGAAAGAATATAGCCTTACCAAGGAGCCTACTTTCTTATAGTATACAAATTTCCAGAATGGGAATGACATAGCTCAGAGTAAGCTGGACCCTCCTATGTCAGTCATCAATTAAGAAAATGTTCCACAGGTTTGGGCTTACTCACAGGCCAGTCTGGTAGGGACATTTTTCTCAGCTGAGATTTTTTCTCTTCAAATGACTCTAGCATGTGTCAAGGTGACCTAAAAGTAATTAGCACAACGTGCCTTCACAATAATGATCAAATGTAAAGTTTGGGCTTTTTTATTACAATAATAAGTTAACAGAATATATTCACAAAGAATATTAAAATTCTCCTTGAAATGATTTGATTAAAAGTCATATTTATTTAACACATAAATATATATGTGTTGTCTTACTGACTCACGAGCTCTCATTCAAATCTCAAATAAATTTCACTGATAAATTGATTAAAGATACATCTAATAGTGAGGAAAAGAAAGAAAAATAAATGCGGATTGGCTTTTCTCTTTTTACTTGTCTTTCTTCTGAGTTTTTCAACTGCATTCTTCCCTTCAGCCTGCCTCTTGTGAGTTATAGTTGGCAGCGGATTCACTTTGAGATTAAACGAGCCAAGCCAGGACCATTTATTATGAGGAGCTCCAATTCATTCTTCATTCTGTGTTGCGCTGAGGGTTGTGTTTTTATGCCAGGCAAAGTGCGACTGTGAAGCTGCAGGAGACACTCATTGGCAAACCCTAATGAAATCCCCTGGCCTGTGTGGCCAGCAACTTTACAATATAAAAAGTGAAGCTACAGAATAAATGAAATTCTAATCTGGGATCGTTTTCACACAGTAGGGAAAAGCCAGGAGGTAATTATATTTTAGTGAATATTTTTCCCTTTTCATACCATCCCCAGTGTATTCGAGAAACATATATGATTACTTCTGCTGAATTCATTTTATATTTTCATCTGTGACATATTAAAAAATGAGGTTTTTATATTTAAAACTTGCATATCTAACAGTTTACTTTTTATTTACTTTTCATAAATGTTGACCTAAAATATTCATTATAATTAGTATGGTTTAGCTTTTAATTATTAAAATAAATTTCCAAATTTATATGAAATAATAAGACTGATTAGATTGTTTTTCTTTGAATGAACTCATTTGAGTGAGACGCGATAATATTTAAAACACAAAAGAGTGAAGGTAATTATTATTAATAATGTAGTATAAAGTGTAAACTTTTCTTTTTTTGATGTTTTTTCCTTTATTTATTTTGTATTTATCAAGAAAAACAGTAAATTGAATTTAAAATGCTGATAAGTTAACAATAACTATAAAGAAAATAAAAATCATAAGCATGACTTATCAAGGTTGATAATGCAAAGAATTTGCTACACATAAAATTACTTTGTGTTCAGCTTTCCCTCTGAATTTTTTTTGCTATCCCTGTATATTCTTATTCAAGGTCCCCTCCCCCTCCCGCCACATCAGGTCATTTTTTCTTCTCCATAACTCCCCATCCCCTTCCTGGGCAGGCAGCTGACAGTCCTATGGTCCCACTGATCCAATAATGCTTAGTTCAGTCTCCACTCATGGCAAATCCACTTTTGTCCCCCCTCCCTCAAGAGTAAGTCAGGTGTTCCTCTAAAGGGAGTGGGATCCAAGGAGGCAGTCCAGGGTGTTTCTGATCCCAAGCTGTTCAGTGGTTGTGGTTTGCAGCTTGGGCATGCTTTGCTTTTTTCTTGTTTGTTTGTTTAGAGATCACTAATGAGTGAGTACATCCCCTGCTTATCTTTCTGAGTTTGTGATAACTCACTCAGGAGGATATTCTCCAAATCCATCCATTTGCCTGGGAATTTTAGGATATCATTTCCAGGTTCTTGCTATTATGAATAATGCTGCTATGAACATAGTTGAGCTAAAACCTTTGGAGTGTGAATGTGCCTCTTTAGGGTATACACCCAGAAGTGGTATTGCTGGGTTCTTGGGGAAATTGATTCTCAATTTTCTGAGAAACCGCCATATTGCATTCCAAAGTGGTTGAACAAGCTTACACTCCCACCAACAATGGAGGAGTGTTCCCCTTGATCTGCATCCTCTCCAACATAGTCTGTCATCTGTGCTTTTTATCTTAGCCAATCTAACAGGTGTTAGGTGGTATCTCAAAGTTGTTTTGAGTTGCATTTCTCTGATGGCTAAAGATGATGAGCACTTTTTCAGGTGCCTTTCAGCAATTCGTAGTTCCTCTGCTGAGAATTCCCTTTTTAGATCTGAACCCCATTTTTTGATTGGGTTATTAAATGCTTTGGGCTCTAGATTCTTGAGCTCTTTATATATCTTAGAGATCAGTCCTCTATCACTTGTAGGGTTGGTGAAAATCTTTTCCCATTCTGTAAGCTGTCGTTTTGTCCTATTGATAGTGTCCTTGGCTTTACAGAAGATTCCTAGCTTCAGGAGATCAACTTATTGATTGCTGGTCTTAGTGTCTGTGCCACTGGTGTTATATTTAGGAAGTGGTCACCTGTGCCAAGTCATAAAAGTGTATTTACTGCTTTGTTTTCTATCAAGTTCAAAGTGGTTGGGGTTAAGTTGAGGTCTTTGATCCACTTGGATTTGAGTTTTGTGCAGGGTGACAGGCTTGGATCTATTTGAATTTTTCTACACACTGCCATCCAGCTATGCCAACACCATTTGTTAAATATACTATCTTTTTTCCATTGAATGTTTTGGGCCCCTTTGTCAAAGATCAGGTGATCATAGGTTTTTGGGTTAATGTCTGGATCCTCAATTCTATTCCATTGGTCTACAAGTCTGTTTTTATGCCAGTACCAGGCTGTTTTTATTACTATAGCTCTATAGTATAACTTGAAGTCAGGGATGGTGATACCTCCTGAGGTTCTTTTGTTGAGTAAAATTGTTTTGGCAATCCTGGCTTTCCTGTTATTCCAAATGAAATTGAGTATTGCTCTTTCAAGTTCCAAAAACTATTGTGTTGGGATTTTGATGAGCAGTGCATTGAATCTGTAGATTGCCATTTGTAGAATTGCCATTTTTACTATGTTGATCCTACCAATCCAGGAACATGGGAGATATTTCCATTTTCTGATATCCTCTTCAATTTCTTTCTTCAGTGATTTAAAATTTTTGTCAAATAGGTCTGTTACTTCATTGGTTATATTTACTCCAAGGTATTTAATACTATTCGCAGGTATTATGAAGGGTAATGTTTCCCTTATTTCTTTTTCAGCTCTTCTATCTTTAGCGTATAGAAGGGCTACTGATTTCTTTGAGTTAATGTTGTATCCTGCTACATTGCTGAAGGATTTTATCAGCTGTAGCAGTTCCTTGGAAGAATTTTGTGGGTCACTTTATGTATACAATCATATCATCTGCAAATAGAGATAGCTTCACTTCTTCTTTTCCAATTTGTATGCCCTTAATCTCTTTTCGTTCCCTTATTGCTTTAGCTAAAACTTCGAGAAATATATTGAATAGGTAAGGGGAGAGAGGACATCATTGTCTACTTTCTGATTTTAGTGGAATTGCTTTGAGTTTTTCTCCATTAAGTTTGATACTGGTTGTCAGCTTCTTGTAAATCGCCTTTATTATATTTAGGTATTCTCCCTGTATTCCTGATCTCTCCATGGCTTTAATCATAAAGGAGTGTTGGATTTTCTCAAAAGCTTTTTCAGCTTCTAAGGATATGATCATGTGGTTTTGTTCCTTTAGTTTGTTTATATGATGGATAACATTTACAGTTCCGTATGTTAAACCAGCCCTGCATTTCTGGGATGAAGCCTACTTCGTCGTGGTAGATGATATCTTTTATACATTGTTGTATACGGTTTGCCAGAATTTTGTTGAGAATTTCAGGATCAATATTCATGAGGGAAATTGGTCTGTAATTCTTCTTTGTTGTGTCTTTGAGTGGCTTGGGTATTAGGGTAATTGTGGCCTCATGTTGTAGTATGTTTTTCCCGGCCTGTTTGGGTCTGGAGATTTATGACCTGGCGCACGTGTGGCGCCGGTTTGGAACCTGGTTCACGCGCCCGCAGCTTTTGTCCCCCAATAGAAATGAATCACACGCTTATATACTTTACACTGCTTGGCCCATATCTTAAGCACATTACTAGCTAGCTCTTTCTTCTTAAATCAACCCATTTCCATGAATCTACCCACCAAGTGGCTTGCAGCCCGTGGCTCACCTGAATTCCTACATGCTTCTTCTTCAGGGGACAGATGGCGACTAATAAACTCCACCCCTTCTTCCTACCTGGCTGCCTCTGATTCTCCACCCACTTCTACGGTGCCCTGCATGGGTCCAAACATTTATTTATATCGTACAGAGAACATTCCACCACAGCCTCATAAAGGAATTTGGCAATATTCCTTCAGTTTCTACTGTGTGAAATAGTTTGAGGAGTAATGGTAGTAATTCTTCGAATGTCTGGTAGAATTAGGCACTGAAACCATTTGGACCAGGGCTTTTATTTTTGGGGAGGTTTTTAATGACAGCTTCAATTTCCTTAAGGGTTATAGGCCTGTTTAGGTAATTAATCTGATCTTCATTTAATTTTGGTAGATGGTACCTGTCCAGGAAGCTGTCCATTTCTTGTAGGTTTTCCATTTTTGTAGAATACAGATTTTCAAAATATGATCTGTTAATTCTCTGTATTTCCTGGGGGTCTGTTGTTATGTCCCCCTTTTCATTTCTGATTTTGTTGATTTGAACACTCTCTCTCTGTGTTTATTGATTAGTTTGGCTAAGGGCTTATCTATCTTGTTAACGTTCTCAAAGAAGCAACTCTTATATTCGTTGATTCTTTGTATTGTTCTTTTTGTTTCAATTGTATTGGTTTCAGCTCTAAGTTTAATTATTTCCTGCCGTCTACTCCTTCTAGGTGAGTTAGCTTCTAATTTTTCTAAGGCTTTCAGCTGAGCTGTTAGGTCTCTAGTGTGGGATTTCTCTAGGTTTTTCATATAGGCATCTAGTGCTATGAATTTTCCTCTTAAGACTGCTTTCATTGTGTCCCACAAATTTGGATACGTTGTGGATTCATTTTCATTAAATTCTAGGAAGACTTTGATTTCTTTCTTAATTTCTTCCTTGACCCAGAGATGGTTCAGCTGAGTGTTGTTTAGTTTCCATGAGTTAGTAGGCTTTCTTTGATTTTTGATGTTGTTGAATTCTAACTTTAGGCCCTGGTGGTCTAATATGTTACAAGGGATTATTTCCATTTTTTAGTATCTGTTGATATTTGCTTTATGGCCAATTATGTGGTCAATTTTGGAGAAAGTTCCATGAGGAGCTGAGAAATATGTATATTCCTTTACGTTTGGGTGGAAGTTTCTGTAGATATCTATTAAATCCATTTGCATCATAACCTCTTTTAGACTCCTTATTTCTCTGTTGAGGCTCTGTCTGGTTGATCTATCCAGGGTTGAAAGTGGGGTATTGAAGTCTCCCACTATTAGGATATAAGAATTGATGTAGGATTCAAGCTTTAGCAGTGTTTCTTTTACATAAGTATGTGCCCTTATATTAGGGGCATAAGTATTCAGGATTGAAATCTCCTCTTGACAAGTTTTTCCTGTGATGAATAAGTAGTGACCATCTTGGTCCCTGTTTATTCCTTTTATCTTAAAGTCTACTTTATTAGATATTAGGATTGCAACCCCTGCTTGTTTCTTAGGACCATTTGACCGGAAAATCTTTTTCCAACCCTTTATTCTAAGCCTGTGTCTGTCCTTGCAGTTGAAGTGTGTTTCTTGTAGGCAACAGAAGGATGGCTTCTGTTGTTGTATCCATCTTGCTAGTGTGTGATGTTTTATAGGAGAGTTGAATCCATTGATATTAAGGAAAATTAGTGACCATTGATTGATATTTCCTGCCCTTTTTGGTGGTAACTTGTTTGTATTTCCTTTCTCTGGGGTATTCTTCTGTGGAATTATTGATTGTGATTTCGTGGGTATATCTGGGGTCCGTATGTTGGAGTTTTCCCTCTAATACTCTCTGTAGTGCTGGATTGGTAGATAGATATTCTTTCAGTCTGCCTTTGTCATGAAATATCTTGTTTACTCCATCTATGTTGATTGATAATTTTTCAGGGTATAGTATTCTAGTTTGGCATCCATGCTCTTTTAGCATCTGTGTAATTTCTGACCAAGCCCTTCTAGCTTTCATTGTTTCCATTGAATAGTCAGGCGTTATTCTGATGGGTCTGCCTTTATATGTAAGTTGGCCCATTTCTTTTGCAGCTCTTAAAATTTTTTCTTTGTTCTGTTTGTTTTGTGGCTTGATTATAATGTGGTGAGCTGACTTTTGTGGGGGGTCATATCTATTTGGTGTTCTGTAAGCTTCTTGTTTCTTTATAGGCATTTCCTTCTTCAGGTTAGGGAAGTTTTCTTCTATGATTTTATTGAAAACATTATCTGTGCCTTTGAGCTGGTATTCTTCTCCTTCTTCTATTCCTATTATTCTCAAATTAGGTCTTTTCAGGGTGTCCCAGATTTCTTGAACTTTTTGAGTTATGGCTTTTTTAGTTTTACTATTTTCTTTGACTGATATATATATTTGAGCTACTGAGTCTTCCACTTCAGAGATTCTATCTTCCATCTCTTGAACTCTGTTTGTTATGCTTGTATCTGTGGTTCCAGCTTTTTTCTTCAGATTTTCTATTTCCATCTTTGCCTCATTTTGTACCTTTTTTATTGCTTCTATTTTAGCTTTAAGTTCCTGGCATGTTTCTTTCATAGATTTGTTCATCTCTTCCAATTTTTTGTTTGTATTTTCTTCTATTTCTTTAAGGCTACTTTTCATATCTTCTGTGAGAGCTTCGGTAATCATCAAAAAGTAATTTTTGGTGATGTTTCCTTCTGTTTCCTCTTCATTGCTCAGTTCACGCCTTGTATTTGTAGGATTGCCACTTCCTTCTCAAGTTACCTTGTTGTTCTTTATATTATTATGTAAGTTTTTGCATTGGAGTTTGCCCATGGCTTTAGTGGTTCATGATTAGGTGGCTCCTGGCCAGTTGTGCACTTGGACTTGTGTGTCTCCTGTGACCTCTGAGGATAAAGTCTGCTCAATCACTACTACTGCACTGTGCAGGGGACTGAATTTCAAGTCCTCAATCTTTCTCTGTTTGACCAATCTAATGCGGGGTAGCAGCCCTGCAAACTCCCTCAGCAGCAGCTGGGGGGACTGTGACAGGCAGAGTTTATCTCCACCTGCTCCAGAGTGTGCTGGGACATGCTCTGCAGACAGCACCTGGTCCCAGAACTGGAACCGGAACTTGCTGTTGATGTTTTAAGATTATGTTTATATGTACAGGTGTGGTGGAATGTTTTCTGTATGACGTAAATAAAGAACTGTTTTGGCCCATGCATGGCACCATAGAAGTGGGTGGAGAACCAGAGCACAAGCAGGTAAGAAGAAGGGTGGAGTTTGTCAGTCTCCATCCAGCAGCCCCCCGAAGAAGCAGCATGTAGGAATCCAGGTGAGCCACAGGCTGTGGGCCACATGGTGGAAAGATAAATGGGTTGAATTAAGATGAAAGAGCTAGCTAGTAATGTGCTTAAGATATGGACCAAAAAGTTTAAAGGATATAAGCATGTGATTCATTTCTTTGGGGGACAAAAGCCATGGGCGTGAACCAGGTTCCAACCGCCACTGTGGGCCACGCCAGGTCACAAAGCTCCCGGACCCAAAACAGGCGGGGGAAATACTTTCTACAACATATAGGTGCTCTTGCCTGCATGTATATCTCTGTACCATGTGCATGCAGTGCCAAACTGTCTTGCAAGTTCCTCAGCCTCACTCCTGGTCTCTTCTGCCTGTGGCTTCTGTCTTAGTTTCTCAAGTGTAAACTTTTCTAAAGATTGATTCATAGATAACTGATCTAATCAGTCACCCATCCTCCACAAATGGCTGTGAATGTAATTTTGCCACATTGATACAGATAAAATAATGTTTCATGAGACAGCATCTGTCGTGCAAATGCAAGTTTCTATTAGAATGAATAATGAAACTTTTAAGTAGCCTTCACTCATAAACTGTCACATTGCTGATTATTTATTGTTAGTGGGAAGAATACCTCATCAGAGTGTCTTCACATTAAGTACCTTACTCTCCTCACAGATAGACAGAATGACCAGGTATGGGTATGTTTCCTTTAGGGAGTCATTCAGATGAATTCAAACAGTGGTACAACTCCTGTCTCTCTTCAGATTTTTTTTTACCCTCAAATGCCTGAATGTTAAAGTGAGAATATAGATAAAGGGATTTCCCTTCTACTTTTCTTTCTTCTTTCTCATTTTTCCTTCTGCCTATACTTGTGGCCAGATTTCTCATAATAGAGACTGAGATTTTCTAGAAAGATTAACAGAAAATGACTCTCACTTTTGAGTAATCTTGTAAATCTGCATCCCATCCTACATCTTGAAGCAGTTATAAAGAAGAGCCCAGATTTTAGGAGAAACAACATCGATATTGCCTCTTACTTGAAGTAGAAATAAAGAATTTCAAGGCTATCCACTACATAGACAAACTGACATCTGATTTTATTCTCTTGTCACAGAGAAGTTATTATTCTTGGTCAATGATGCTAATTTTTACTGAAAATAATAACTCAATATTTTGTCAGTTATGACTGAGAACATATTACCTCAAGCAATTTTCTCAGTATAGGCTAGGATAATCATAAAACATTAGATACACAAAGATTAAATTACATTTGACCTCTAGCTGCTGATGTGATCAGGGAAGAGAATTATTGATTTTCAAAGTTTGGCCAATAAATGTTTGTCCATCATCTAGTATGTTCTCACTGATTATGTAGGCCTACTACTAAAGATAAAAGCAACAAATAGTATCTGTGCAACAGAATAATGTACTAGGAAATCAACCAGAAGGTCATGTCTGTATTCAGACATTTTTGGCCCAGTCTAGCCTTAAAGTCCTGTCCCATAGTCCCTTCGTCCCAAAGAATCACACAAAGTCTTATATTAATTACATGCTGTTTGGCCTGTGGCTCAGGCTTATTGCTTGCTATCTCTTACTCTTAAACCACGATTCTTATCTTGTTTAGCCATATGGCTTGGTACATTTTTTTTCAGAGCAGCATTCTCATCTTCTTTTCTCTGTGTCTGCTGGCATCTGTCTCTCTTCTTCCTCTGCCCAGAGTTTTCTTAGTCTAGTAACCCCTCCCATACTTCCTGTCTGCCTTCTGGACAATCAGCATTTTATTAAACCAATAGGAGTGACAAATATTTACAATGTATGAGAGCATAATCCCACAGCACATGACTGTTTAGCTAAGTAAAATTTTATGACCAATTAGTATTGTTAAATAAAAACATGAAGAAACTATAAAAATAAACTTACTTATCTATATGCTTTCATTAATAAAGAAAAGACAAGCCCACTAACTGGACAAAAATATGTATGAAGTGGATGAGGCTACCTTTTAGTGAAACTTGAATGGTTAATAATGAAACTTCCTGAATATTTAAAATAATTCATAGTGAATTATTTGCAAAAGTAGTTAACTATTATTGCTCTATGAAGCTGGTACTAATCAACAATGCTTTATAGCTACTATTGACACCTGTATAATACAGAAGGCATAAAAAATGGTTGATGAAAATATAGATGAACGAAAACTATCTGGAAAGCAAATATATTGAGCAAATGTGGAATAATTTATACTTATGAACATCCAGAAAACCAACCACATCTAAGAGATTACCAAAACTGTGTAATGAGACACATACAAGACTATAGGAGAGCAAATCTAGAGAGATAGGCAGGCCCTTAGGTAAGAGAAATGTAGATACTCAATCCAGATTGAACGCTTATAAGCAATCAGAATTATTTTCTCTAATTTCCAAAATGAGAAATAAATATAATATATAGTGGCTATGTCTGAAGAGATTTAAAAGAAAGAATTCAAAACAGTTAAGTCCAACATAATACCTATTGTTCCACCAGCTGGCACTTACAATTCTGTTTTGTAGCTTTTTTTTTTTTTTAATGTGAGTTGCTAGTACATATTCAGGGCTAACTCCTCCAGTAGGTGAGTGCTTCATTGCTTTATTCCTTTGCTTTTCTATTAGGTGGTAAATTTCCTAAAGATAGCAACAAGGTCATCTTTAATAACTCCCAAAGTGCACTGCTGGGTGAATGCAATCTCTTAAGTACATAGCACTTAAGAGTTTATTTGTTAAAGGATCAAGCATCAGGGAAGATGAAAAAAGTGAACTGCTCCTTCTGTGTATAGACAGACAAGCCATCTCAACAAAGTTTTAATCCATTAGCTATAAAATTGGCTATACTTTTAAAAAAGATTTTTAATCTTCCTTCCCTTTCTCTGCATGCCTCTGTGTGTGTGTGTGTGTGTGTGTGTGTGTGTGTGTGTGTGTGTGTGTGCGCGCGCGCGCGCGCCTAGGAAGCCAGAAGAGAGCATTAGACTCCCTGGAGATGGAGTTACAGGTAATTGTGAGATGCTAAACATGTTCTAGGCACTGTACTTGGGTTAGTACAGTGAGCCATCTCTCAGCAACTGCATTTTTTTGGTTTTGTTTTTAATTTTATTTTAATAAAATGATTAATATAGATAATTAGTTAAAATAAAATTAGTATAAAATTATATTAATTTTAATAATTTAAATAGATGATTAGCATAAGTCATAAAAATAAATAATTTCATAGTTAGTATAAAAATAGTATAAACAGTTACTCCTTATAGAAAGATAATTAGTAAAAGTTTTTCAGGTAAAAAAATGAGATCTGGAAAATATTTTTTAGCTCTTTCCCGTGGAGGAGTCTGAGGACGGCATTCAGACATGGCACCCTCACAAGGGGAAGGAAAAGAAGGAGGAGCAGGTCATCAGCGTTGGACCTCAAGTGACTGAGGGGGAGAACGTATTCGGTGTCTGCAATATCTTCGCGTCCTTCAATGACACCTTTGTCCATGTTACTGATCTTTCTGGCAAGGAAACCATCTGCCGTGTGACTGGTGGAATGAAGGTGAAGGCTCACAGAGATGAGTCCTCTCCATATGCAGTCATGCTGGCTGCTCAGGATGTGGCTCAGAGGTGCAAGGAGCTGGGCATCACTGCCCTGCATATCAAACTCCCAAGACCCCTGGGCCTGGAGCTCAGTCAGCCCTCAGAGCTCTTGCTTGCTCGGGAATGAAGATTGGGCGGATTGAGGATGTAACCCCCATCCCCTCTGACAGCACCCGAAGGAAGGGAGGTCGTTGTGGTCGCCGTCTGTGAACAGGACTTCTCAAATTATTTTCTGTTAATAAATTGCTTTGTATAAGCTAAAAAAAAGAAAGTATTTTTTAATACTTTCAATACTAAATTATACCTACCTTTAACAATTCTAAACAATTTATTTATAAAATATTTTGCAAATGGAAATTATATATTTTGTTTGAATGATATTCCCTTTATAAGGAACAGAGATATAAGGAACAGAGAAAAATACTGTTCTTTACATATAAATATATGTATATTTAAAATACAGCAAACCAATTCAGGGCATTGTTATTGCTTTTGTAAGTCTTATTTATTAAATTTCCTCATGTAAGTAAAAGCAGGAAATTTTGCTTTTAATAATGCATATTGTCCAGAATTATTTACAAACAAAATGAATACAATTATGAGGCACAGTTGACAAAAGTGAGTGAGATAAATTTATGTTCCTTCAGTGTCATAGGGTCTCTTTGTGTATAAACTTGTGATCCAAAAGATGTTCTCTGTAAGAAAGAAAAAACCCACTGTCATTATAATGGAGAATACTGCTTCTTATCAAGGATGTGTGAAGAAAACCATATGCAAAACATCAAAGAAAGCAGAGAACACCTATTTTGTGCACCAGCCAAAGAGCTACATATTCAGATATTATGCTTATTTAGTAATTTCGCTGGTATTACTGTGGAAATAAGAGTGTAGGTTTGAGTCTGTGAGTAGAGAAAAATGATAAGCTCAAATGAACGTTGATGGTAAACTGGAGTTATGTTTTTGAATGGGGAGGAAACACATACTACACATTAACATTCTGGCTTCTTTTGTAATAAAAAAAAAAAAACACTGAAGTTAGAGCCAAGATAATTTAGAAATTTGTTTAGAGAAACCACTGCTGTAAGGATTTTACAGTGCTGCTCAAAATTTGTCATGTCTGATACTTAGTTTTTCCTAGCATTAAATTACATCTCGAAGGAAATTTTTTTCAACTTGCAGAAATAATGAGTTTCTTTTTGAACATTAACCAAAGATGCTTTCTTTGCTGACCTCAATCAGTGAACTGTAAAAGAACAGAGAAAATAATGCCACCTAAAAGTCTGAATCACATGGAAATAAACCACTGTTAAGGCTAGGTCAAAATAGTAAGCACATCTCTTTTCTATCAAAATTATATTTATTTTGGAAAGAAAAGTTCATGTTCTAGTTATCTGTGACAGATGAGTTAGAAATATGCATGAAATGAGGTTGTGACTAAACACATGGTTCAATGAATGAATGAATGAATGAATGAATGAGTGAGTGAGTGAGTGAATGTACACTTGGGCATCCTTATCTTGCTCAAGATCATAAATTTTTTTCCCAGTGTATCTACAGATCCAGTAGGATTATTGTCAGTGAGTATCAATGACTTCCCACAGAAGTAGAAAATATGATCAAGAAAGCCCTTGAGAAATCTCAAAGGAGGAAAAAAATAGCCTAAAATAACTGAACATTTCATACTAGCTACCTTCCAAATACATTATAGAGCAAGAGGAAAAAAATCCTTTTGCACTGACATAAAACAATACAAATCAAAAGAACTCAAAAATAACTTTATACATTTGATTTTTTAACATATCTGCCTAGAGTA
>PVIH01020154.1:0-33287 GCA_004025045.1 Sigmodon hispidus | reverse complement strand
ACAAACAAACAAACAAAACATAGTTTTTCTTATACTTGAGATGAATATTCTTTAAACTGCCAATGATAGCTAAGATACAATAAATAGCTTAATATCAGATACTTAGAAAAGAGTGCAGGGACATTTATGGAAAAGCATGTGATTACATGTAGATTTGGAAGGGGGCTAAGCATTTTATCTCCTTTAAATGAGTAACCTTTGTGTTTAGCATAAATATACACATAAGTGTTTAGAGATTCCTCACTGCTAGTTTATAAAAACTATCAGCTTTTTACAGTAGTGTCTACTATATACTGTATATAAGTGTATACTCTTAATTTTCCTTGCCATTAGTTCTTTTTTCCGCATTTAAAAATGGCTAGCTTACTTCTGTTTTCTGCTATGGCAACTAAACATGGGAAGCAGAGTGTCCAGCCTGGTTGCACTTTGTTGCTGTTGGTTTACCTGTCACCACCTTTGTAGGTCATCATGGTGAGCTGTGCTGCCTGTGTTGTAGACTCAGTAGTTTGATATCTGTGTTTAGCTGAGTAACTGCTGTATTTCTCCCTTTTGGTTTTGAGATAGCATCCCACTATGTATTATTCTGAGCTGGCCTGGAACTTAATGTGTGGCTCTGGCTGGCTTTAACCTCATGATTTTCCTGTCTCTGCCTTCCATTTATGGAATTATAAGATGGGTACCCCACCACATCCAACAGCTCTTAATCACTGTGGACAATACAGTTTTTGTTAGTTTCAAATTAGTAATGTTATGTTGTGACTCTATTTAGCTATGTAGTTAGGAACCAATGAGGCCATTTTCAGTGTATAATTTGAAGGGTTTTTTTTTTTTAAAGATACATCAGATGATAAGATGTTTACATAAAGAGACAGACTCACAGACTTGGGAAATATCAGAAGTGAGGACCTTTTCTTTTCTTCCAGAGGCTGCCTGTTGGACAATGGCTACTATACACAGTCTGCCAATCCAAGAACCTGTGGGCCACAGCTGCATCTCACTTAAGTCCTTTTCTCTCTTTGAGCTGCCAGTCTAAGGCTTGAGTCCAGCTAGCTACTTGTTCCCTCTCCTCCCTGTTAGAGCACAGCACAGTAACTTCTTTGAGAGAAGACATAAAGTCTTTATTGCTGTGACCTGTGGATTTCTCTTTGTCACTTGGCTGTTTATTTTACAAATAGAGATGTTCTGTTCACATCTTCAGGGACCTAAAATTATGATACATTTGCGTGTGTTTGCAGGAAACAGTAAGATCAAGAGCTAAATCATGCCAGTGACGTTCCTCCTCACTCTGAACTGCTACCTCTTAGTCTCTCAGAGGTCCCTGGCCCATTGGATATCTCTCCTTCTTGTCCCCCAAGCCTCTGTTTCCTATGCCTCAGAACAACTCTCTAACTTCCCTTAGAGTTTTAGGACTTTTTTTTAAAGCAGTGACTTGCATTTGTTTCTTTAAGGCATGAGGCTTCAGGTGTTTGATAGGAAAAAGAAAAAAGTCAGATTCTTAGTACACTCAAAGTTCACTCAGCAGTTGTTTGTGTCATTTGCGGACAAAAACAAAACAAAACAAGTAAAACCCCAGGGTTCTGAGACACTGTTCCCCTTTTCTGCTGGTGTTTCAGGCAAGCTTTTGGGGAGCAGTATTTGGAATCTTTTTCTGTACTTTCTTGCCCCACCGCATTTTCTCCTTTTTTTCAGCTGAGACTTTCTCGCTCTAAATAGACACAACTTACCAGATGGTGCTAGCACAGTTGCACTTGTTCACATAGTTAACAGTCTTATCTGTGCTGTATACACACATAATTTTATTGAGAGCAAAGTTTTCAAGAGAGATAGTTCTATATTAGTGTAAGAATATTATACTAAGCAAGTGCTTAGTTTCCCAAAGTATGCTTAAGGTATTTGTAACTTAATAATGGCAAATTAACCAGAAGTCTATTGAAACATAAAATTAACTGGAAATAATTTAAACTTATATTTTTGATGATTTTAGCCTGAAAGAACATTTTATTTTAGATTGTTGAAATGCATGCTGCTTGAGATTTGTCATTTTCAAAATTTAAAACTTGCTGGGTCATTTTTACACATATGAACATCCTAGGTGTTGCCTGAATTCTGGCCACTTCTTAACTAGGAATAAATAAACTTGTTGACTAAGACAATGCTGGATGGAGCAGAGCTGGTCTTGGACATTGGGGGGGTGCTGCAGTAGGAAACTAACAGGAAGCATAGAGAAAGGAGAGTTGTGGAGAGGGCATATCTCATAAAAAATAAACAGGGCTTTCATATGTCTTGACAGTTGTTTTGTAAATTACAAATTTTAATACGGCTTGCTTTTTAAGGTCTATAATCATTCTTTCAGACTATGTGAAATGTTTGTAGTAATAATTTGTATAAAAGCTAACTCATAGGATACATTTCTGGGTTTTTGTTTGTTTGATTTGTTTTCTTTTTTAATGACAGTAAGAACACTCCATACTTTTGTCATCCTGACTGCTTCTAAATGTACAATTCAGCACTGTCACTTCCACTCATTTTGTTGGGAAACAGGTATGGAACTTTATCCTGCACAGTTGAAATGCCATACCCATCAAATACTCTGTTCTTCCTTTCCTCTGTGCTGTAGGGTTCTGAGCACGTGTAAAGCAATCATTCAAATTAATGAATAGAGTCATTTATGTTTGCAGGATATAAACTTAGGTAGACATTGTATTCCTGAAATTTGAGGCATGGGCATCTCTTTCCTGCCATAACTGTTATTGTTGCATGTTTGTTAATTAAAATGTTTATTATTTCATTTTGAGCCAGAGGGGGCAAAATACATTTAAATAAGAAATCAGTTAGCTTTGGCTTTAATCTAAATTGGGAAGGTAATAGATTTTCACTAGTGATTTGTGTCTTGTTATAAACGTCACTCGTCATTGAGTCTGCCTATCAAAAGTTTCACAATATATTTTTCTTTCAAAGTGGTGTCCAAATTAACTTACTTGAATATTACATAGGAAGGTTCTGATTGATATTTCTTCATCCTGTACATCCTTTGACTGTAACTTGCATACAAACACACAAACACAATAGCAGTTTTGATGATTACAGTTGTATGTCTTTAAATATTAAATGTGAGGAAGCTGTTTAATGGTGTCCAGCGCATATGTTGCTTTATTGCAGTGAAGAAATCCTTTATACTGAGCTTCAGTGGCTGATTGAGTGGCTATTTGTGTGTCAATTTACAACCAAAAAAAATAAGTGGATAGTTAATAAAGTTAAGTTGCTACTCTGACATTTTCTACCTCCTTTTCTATCAGAATTGATTTTCTTTCCCCTTTCTAGCATCTCACTTTGTGAGTGAAAAAAAGAAACAACCGGGGGGTACAATTACAAGTGGGTTGGGTGTTTTTGTTTATTTGGTTTGTTTGATTTTTTGTTTTTTTTTATTTTTGGGGGGAGAATTTAAGTAATAGGTACAGGAAAAGGGGCTTGTCATTTATTTCATAAGCATGACTTTTTCCTTAAAAGCAGAATGGTCTTCTAATTTTTTATGGAATAAACAAATATACCATTTGTTTGAGTATATAATTTCAGGAAGGTACTGAAAATTCTGACTCAGGGATTTTTAACAGTTTAAGAAAATTTTAATATATTTTTGGAAACTCCATCTGCATAATTTTTCAGTGCCTTGAAAGAATTATTAAATTGTCAACACTTCAAACTTTGTAGTAGGCAACCTTTAGTGCTCTGGGTCATGATATGCATGTTCCTACTCATACTGCTAAGCAAAGGGGCTCTGCATATGTGCTAGGTTAGCATAATTATTTTTTAAGGGAAGTGCTCTACATTTGCACTTGATATTTGGGTTTTGTTTCTGTTTTTTAAAAGCGGATTAGAGCCATGACGCTATTACCAAAAAAAAAAAAAAATGATGTCTGCTGTCATTATGTAAAGTGAACTTAAATGGCTGTTGGGGAAAGGGCAGGGCACATATTTTGTGTCTAGTACAAAAAGAAGATCAGTTCTGGAAGCAGATCATATTCTTCTCAAGTGAAAACCAAACCAAGTCAAACCCTCCATTTAATGGTTCAATTAAAAAATTAGTTGAAAGAAAATTATGAATTACACGCCAGTCTTAATGCTGATGTGTAGATTAAGTGCACATTTTTCTGTCTCTTTCAGTATATGTCTGCCATTCCAAATACAGTATGTTCAAAAAGAAAACAGGTTGACTCAAAAGTTTTTGCTTTGTATTTTTTCTAGTTCTTCATAGCTTTCAGTGTTGGAATGAATTTAAGTCATTTATGGATAAAATTTCTGTATGGAAAATCATTTTGCTTATTATATTAGCTTTTGTTGGAAGAAAAAGCCTAATAACAATTGTGCTTTTTGAAATAAATACAAACATTTACCATTAATAAAAAAAGAAAATCTATACTAAAATGGATAAACCTAGAAGAAATGGATAGTTTTCTAAAGAGGTATGACTTACCACAATTAAATCAAGATCAGATTAAAGAACTAAACAGACCTATAACCCTCTTAAAAATTGAAGTTCTCATTAAAAGTCTCCCAAATAAAAAAGCCCAGGACCACAGGGTTTCGCTTCCAAATTCTACCAAACATTTAAAGAAAAGCTAATACCATTACTCCTCAAAAGGTTCCATACAGTAGAAACTAAAGGAATATTGCCAAACTCTTTTTATGAGGCCACAATAACCCTGATATCCAAGCCACTCAAAGATGCAACAAAGAAAGAGAATTAAAGACCAATTTCCCTCAGGAATATTGTTGCAAAAATACTCAACAAAATTCTTGCAAACCAAATCCAACAACATATTAAAAAATACCATTCACTATGATCAAGTAGGCTTCATCCTGGAAATGCAGGGATTGTTCATTATATGAAAAACTGTAAATGTCATTCATCATATAAACAAACTGAAGGAAAAAAAAGCACATGATTATATCTTCATATGCTGAAAAATCCTTTGACAAATTCTAATACTCCTTTATGATAAAAAGTCCTGAAGAGATCAGGAATACAGGGAAAATACCTAAATACAATAAAGGCAATTTACAAGAAGCTGATGGCTAACATCAATCTAAATGGAGAGAAACTCAAAGCAATGCAACTAAAATCAGGAACTCAACAAGGTTTTCTGCACTTTCCTGTACAATACAGTAGATCTGACCCTAGTGGTATAGATATACATGAGCTAGCTCTGAGGGCATAAAAGCAGGAAATCTAGCTTGATCCCCTGTTTCTTGCTGCATAGGGGAAACTATCTAGAGAAATGCTAAAGAGGACACCCTGGTGGTAATGATGAGAGAGATCTGTCAGACAGACCAACCTTGAAACCACCCAAGCCCTAAACTATAGCAATGAGTTGACCATGGTCCACCACATCTATAATCTGCTTAAGCACATAAAGGGGGTAGCCCTGTAGATCCAGAGCTGCAGGATCTTCACAACACAGAGGAACAACTGAGTATACAAATAAAGTCAAAGTAAAGATCAAGTATCAATAGTGTAGCAGAGACTAGAGGCCTCTAAAGAGACAAATTAAATATCAGGGTTTCACGGCCTTTGTAAATTTTAAAGGCTTTGTTTATTTTCTTAAATTTTATGAAATTATGTGATATGTTTTTGTCTTGTCTTTTTTTTAAGTTAGAGGAGAGTTCTGTAGTAATTCCATATTTTCTTGTGTTTGATTATGTTATTGCTGGGTTTTTTTTATTTTTGGTGTGGAGTATTTTATTAGTATTTCAGTTATTCCAGGATTACAAAGTTTGCATTTGTTAAAATCATTCATTTAATTTAGGTTTAATTTTGATACCTAAAAACTCACCAGGTTTTTTCAGAATCTTCAATTTATCAAAACGTATTTATAATGTATGTCCTTATGATTTTCTGGAATTTCATTTATATCTGTTATAATGTATTCCTTTCAATTTCTAGGTTTATTGAAGTAGGTTTTCCCTTTTGTGTTTAATTTAGTTAAGTATTTGCCAATTGTGTTTAATCCTTAAAAACAAATTAATTAATTATAAAAAGAGACCAATTACTCTTCAGAATAAACACTTGCAAAAAAAATATGAACTTAAGGGAATACAGTGTGACTTACTGTCTTATATTACAGTGTCAATGTTGAAGCTTTTTTTCTCTTTTTTGTTTATTTTAAATTTATTTTATTTTAAGGTGGAAGGGGGATTTGAAAAGGAAAAGAGTAGTTGTTATGAGAAAGGGAGATGCATGTAATCAAGATGCATAAATTTGGAATTTTATGTAGTTTTCTTGGGGTACTGGCAATGTCTAGACTAGACATAGGTAATTTTCTGAATATAGACCTCCCTAAGGGCCCATCATCTTCACATTTTCTATGTATTTGTTATCACTTGCCTTTCTTCCCAAGATGCACTATAGCTCATCCTGTCTCCTGGTAGGGATTTGGGCACACATATTCAACATCAGTTAGTTATTGCCACTACATTAAACTTTGAACCTTGTCTTCTTTGTAAAAAAATATAATTCCAAATTGAAGTGTTCAATGACACTGAACATGATGACCTTTGCACTAACACTGAAATAAAAATATCATTATTATACCTGAGGAAGAATAAAAGCTTTTATCTGAGCATTAATAAACATTCTTCCCATATCTTAAGGGAAATAAGTAAATATCGTCGAGTGGGCATATGTGCCTGGAATATTATACAGAATCTGCAATATCACATGAGGAACTGTGGTCTGGAGAGCAAAAGTACTGAAGAAAGAGATACAGTGAGAATGATTATATGCAGAGGGTAAAGAAAATAGGCTCTTTTAGACAAGAGAATAGAGTGATTTTTTTTATTGTCCAAGTAAGAATGGTCAGCCATGGAGCTATATAAAAATAAAACAAAAATAGATATGTGTGTGTATATGTTTAACAAAAATAATCACAACATAAGTTAGAGCCATTTGAAGAAGTACAGCTGGGAGAGGCTAAAAGAAAAGGTAGGAGAAGGTAGTTTAATTTTATTTCAATTAAATATGTATCTTTTATAAAAATAAAAGGAAAGAAGGGGGTCTCTTTTATGGCCAGAAAAGAAGTAAACTACAAGCAACTAAGAATTATATCCAGTCCAGGACAAAGAACAGTTTCTTTCAGTGAGACACATAGGACTTGTGAACATTTTTTCACACCTCCAGTCAAGCCAAGAAGTGGGTGGTCAAAAAGAGGGTAGACCCTCTTCACATTCTTCCGTTTGTATTTTTCTTGACTACATTCTATATATCTTGTCTCCTTTGGGAAATACAAATTTTGTTTTACTGTTATTGATTCTATCTGTCTTTCCACACCATGCATTCTGTTACCAGTTACCTCCCTGTTCCCCCATATCTATACCCTCTGCCCATGTAAATTTTGTAACTTCCCCTTTGAAATTAAAACCAAATTTAAAAGAAAACAAGGAAACAAAACAAAGAGCAATCTACAGCTTCCAGGACAACATAGCACTTTTAAAGGCAAATTAATCCAATTTCTGTGGGATTAGTAATGTGTAAAAATAAAATGAATCACTTTGAACTACTTTTATTTTTATGCATCAATTTCATATCTTCTTACTCTGAGAAGTTTCTGTCCTTGGACACAGTCAACGCTCAGTGTGACTAAAGATGTTGTCTTCTTATCTACCCATCAAGTTACCCCTATCCTACCCCAGGGTCCTGCCTCCATAAAATTTTACTTTTTTCACAACTTCAAAGACTCTTAAGAAAACCTTCTCTGGCTCTTATCATTCACAATTTTGAATGATTCCACTGCGTTTAACTGAGCCAATATTTTCTACAACAATCTCACTTTATCCCGCAAGGCAAGCTCTTCTTGATTCACCATCCCTTTCTGGTATATACGTCATACATTTATTTAAGAATGCATTTATGCCACCTGAAGTTAGATTCTGGAACTAATGGGAGCAAGGAAACCACTTTTCTAACTTTCTCAATGAGACAATGCAAGAAGATCCTCTCTTTTTTACCTGCTCAATAAATATGTCTATGTACTTAAATTTATTATGTTTTGCACACATAGAAATCCACATACCATTTACTATGCTGGTGCACACAGCATTTGCATTGAGACTACAACAGGAGTTTTATCACCCACCTTCATTATGACTATATTCTCAGTGTAGCATCACACACATATTTTGCCTTGGTCTAGATTTCTCATTTATGGAACAGTAAACTCTAGAGTAAATGAATTGTTCAAGAGACCCTCTGAAGATTTTGAAAGTCAAAGCAGCCAACAATGACACAGAATTAACTAACCTGGACTCATAGGAATTCACAAAGAGTGGACCATCAATCAGCAAGTTTACTTGGCACTGACCTAGGTCCTCTGAACATATGCTAGATTTACATAGCTTGGTAATTTGGAAGAGTTTAATAGTTGAAGCATGACTTATCTCTGGCTCTGTTGGCTGCTTCTGGGATCCTTTCCTTTTGCTTGATTGCCTCACTCATTCTTAATAGGACAGGAGGTGCTTATTATTAATGCAACTTGACAAACCATGTGATGAGCAAGGAATAGGAGTTAATATGGAAAGAGGGGAGTTTATGGGGAAGGATTGTGAAGAGAGGAAGTACAGAAACTGTGATCAAGTGGAAAATAATTAATTAATTAATTAATTAATTAATTAGATTTTAAAAGATACTGTGTGAAAGGTGACCCAAGGAATCATGTTGAGTTTCTCTTCTTAGAACAGCCCATGTTCTTCTTTTCTGAGTATGCACCTTTAAGTCTGTCTCCTATTTTGCTCAAAATTGAGTTGTCTAAATCCTCAATATGGCTCTACTTCAAATATTTAGTTCATTTAAAACCTTTCATGGCTTTAAAATGTGTGAGTTTTTAAAATTTGGTGTATGATTAATGACAAAGTTTGGGGAACACTCAAAGTGAATCAAGAGACAAAGTGCTGGATAAATGGAACAAAGGCAAGTGTGATTCTTGAAAGTCTCTGGCTCTTCCCTTACATTTAATCAGTCAACTTAATATAGACAACAGAGATAACAAAGGAAATTACTATGGCAGAAGATTGCAGCATCAATAAAGTTTGTAAACAACAATACTCTGATCCATATGTTGGGGGACGGCTGATATATCAGAGAGAGGAAGCACCACTGTTAATTCTCACCCAGCTGTCTTGCAACTTCCTCAGCCTTACTCCTGGTCACTTGTACTAGTCATTTCTGCCACTCATTTCTGAATCTGTTTGTTTCCTAAGAGGCTCTATATACCCTTCCCATCTGCTATATCCCATAAGGCTATGATTAAAAGTGTGAACAAATATATTTCACAGCTACCCTTGAAATCATAGAAACAGAAGTTGTTCTGTCTCTGAAGTTATGGGATTAAGAGTGTAGGTCACTACTCTCAGCTTTCTCTGTGCTATTGAATCTCAGCTGTTTGTCCTTGTATTCAAGGATCACAAAATTCTCGAGCTGTCTGCTAGAATTTGACTGTGTGCTGTCTCTGATATTTCAGGTTTTATTAAATATGTAATATATCACCACAGAAGATTTAGCATCTGTCCTCCCTGAATTGTTCTCATTGCAAGTTGTGGGGAGGACACCAACTGTTTATGCAGTCTCATCAGGGGAAAAAAATCTGTTTATCTCCTATTTCCTCTTCTCTGTCTAGTGCTCAGAAACTGCTAAAATAATGATATAAAGGAAAAAAATATGATTGCATACAACCAAACACATTACATATAAAAGTGTGGGGGGTTTAAAATAAATTGAATGAAAGAATAGAGCATAGAGTGTCCCATGCTGTGCAACTACAGTGCTATGACACATCCAAAGTGGACAGCTCCACAGAAGCAAAAAAACATAATCTTAGCTGGGTGTGCAATGAGAGTTAATGTGAAATTTGCTTGTGGTCCTTTTTAGTTTTGTAACAGTGTCCAGACTAGAGATGGACAATTCTCTAAGTGTACAACTCCACATGACAAAAGAGATATAATTATTTTCTAAGATCAACATAATTGATTTAACATGTTCATCTATTTTTTCTCTTTCCCATTCTTTCTCTTCATTTTGTTAGTATATGGCGAGCCTACTAATTTTTGTAATGTTTTATTTTCTATTGTTTCACCAAAACTATTTTTGAAGAGACAATCAGTAGACACCAGTGCAAAAATACATACAAAGATCAAGAAGACACCACCAGGAAAAAGAAGTGGTTCAATACGTTCAAGACCTGAACATAAAAATGAAGAGGAAACAGAAGGAAATGGCCTTAAAAACAGCTTTATGAAACTAATAGAAACCTTAAAGGAAGATATAAAAACAAAAACAAAAACCAACCTCCCATAGAAGAAAATACAAAATAAAATTGGAAGAGATTAACAAATCATTGAAAGAAAAACAAAGAAACAAAAAACAAATTAAAGAAACATTCCAGGAACTAAAAACTGAAATAGAAGCAAAAAAGAAGAAACAAAATAAGGCAAAGATGGAAACAGAATGCCCAGGCCAGCAGTGTCTTCAATGTGGACCTGAACTGCGAAGAAGAGACAAATAGTGGGGCAAGAAACATAAAGAAATGAGAGCAAGTTTTAATTTCTGATCAAGCTCTGAAACTTTGTTTTTCAGCCAGAAGTTAAATAGGGACTTGTAGGGACATAGGGTGGGAAAAATCCACAATTAATGTGCGTTTTGCTATAGAAATCTATTATCAGTCAACTTCCTGAAGGAAGTTACCTGTGGTCTGGGAGGAATCTTAACTTAGTGAAAGGAAAACAGGAATTCATGGCATATCTTAAAACAATGAGGATTATAGCCTTCCAGCTTCCAGAATCTCCACCCTTATTAATTGTTTTTAGGTCCAATTGTGAGGATTTTCCACCCAAGGATAGTGTGACTTAACTAGGGAAGGGAAGTATTGCCCTGATCTCCCCAAGATAAACATTGCAGATGTCTTTTTCAGGAGAGGAACTAGGCATTCTGCTTCCTTGCTGCAAAGCTGAGAAAATGCCTTCAGTTCCCAGTCTCTATGCTATCAGGGTTACTTCACAGGGGACTCACAGACAAAAACCATGGGCCTCTTCCTGCAGTCCCATTAAGCTTTGTACCTCCACTAGTACTCAAGCTGCTCATAAGCAAGATTGCTTAGGTCTGAGATTTATGCAGTTCGCACAGAAAGCTCATTGCCTGAGGAATCCCCCAATCCTTGATCTGCAAAGTTGAGGAAAAGATAATAAATTTGTATGGGTTTGGAGGCCAGGGAGTCAATTTGTAACTTTATAAAGTGAGTAAGCTTAACAAAAACCAGGGGTCCCAGTGTTAAAGGAGAAAAAATGCTAACTAAGGATGCTACAAGAAGCATCAACAGAGAATACATAGATGATTTCCACCAATCATCTGTGGCTACAGAAAATCTCTGTGTGTGGAAATCAAGACTAAGTTTCTACCATCCCATATTTATTAACATAAAAAAGAAGCAGATTCTGCCTTTCTCTGCTATTAACAAATCAAGAGCTTGGCAATTTGCAGGGTAACCAGAACAAGGGAAATTATATGTCTTTGTAGGGAGGATAGGGATTTAAATCCTGGAGGAGCGAAGGGTCTAGAGGGTGGCTATTCATACTGAACATTAAGAAGAAGGTATGCACCCAAAGTATAGGTCCTGTCTGCCAAAGAACTCCAGCAGGGCCATGCTCCCAAGAGAAAAAGCAACCAGCATCAAAATCTGAGCGAAATTTGCATTAAAAAGCATGAGCTGTTGATATGGTTCTCTGCTGAGTATACCAGGCTCTGTCTCAGGGCAATTGCTCTCCATCTCTTACTACTCTGATCTGTTGGAATCAGGAAAGGAAGGTTTCTTGACTCTGTCCCAGGAGATTGCTGTCAAGGACTGCTCACAGTGCAGGCCAACCATTCAGGCACACAAATAGGGTTTCTTGCATCCTGTGGAAAAATACAAACAGGCCCTCTCCCACACACCAGAACTGGGTCTGGTTCATGCTAAGTGTCATCTGCCAGATTTTGTCATTTAGCCTTAGGTAAGGCCACATTGCTAAGCTTCTAATATCCATAAGCTGCAGTATGTGACTGGGAATCTACAGTTAAAAAATTTAAAATATAGAAAATGAAGGATAAATGGTCTTTTGTCATGGGAGCATACTCTTTCTGTTTAGTTTTAAAAAGACAAACTTAAAGGGTGCAATTGGAGTGCTCAGTAATTGCCAGACCCTGCAGATTATAAGGAAAATCAGTCTTGGGGAAAATGACAAAATTAGCACAAATTTGACAAAAATTTAGCTGTTTTCATTTTTTTGGAACCCCCAAGGAACAGCTTTTAACATCAATAGTTTTTTATGCCTTTACTAAATATACAGAGTCCATAGTACTCAGGAACCTGCTAGGTATTCTGAAACCTTGCCTTCATTCCTATCTTAAAAAATCTTGGCTGCCCAGGCCTCACCTGTGCTTGAGTAGGTTTAACAAAAGGCTTTATCCATTCTTAACTGGTAACTTGTGTCCATCACATAACTTTATGTAGTACAATGCCCAATGTCTGTAAGCTTAGCTTAAATCCTCTTTGAATTACATTTAATACAGCCAAGCAATAAGACAATACAACTTCATTAGGGCACCATTTATAGAGGGTGTATATGCGAAATTCAAACTAAACCACATTCATGCTACACTAGTAAAATTCTAAAGAAAAAGTAAGAGAGACATGGTAGAACATTTCTGTTATCCTAGCTATACCAGGAGCTAAGGCCAGAGGACAGCCATTTTAGAAAATGTTTGCAGTTTCTAAAATATAAAAAAGCATAAGCTACCAAATGACACTACAATCACACTCCTTGGAGTCTAGTCAAGGGGAATAAAAATTTGTACTCATTTATTATAAATTCATAAACAAAATGTAATATATGGTTCATGCAATAACATTCAGAAATAATAAAGAAAAAAATATGAACACATTCTACTACGATACATGAACTTTAAAACATTATGCTGGGGTAAGAAGCCAAATGTAGTGAAGGTTTCTCTGTGTAGCCCTGGCTACAGAAACCCATCTGTCTCTATATCTCAATTGCTGGGAGACATCTAGATACATGATCAAAATCTCTCATGCTCTGTGAGACTTTGTTTTTAATTTTGTTAACAAGCAATATTACTTTATTACTACCTCCATACTCATTTAAGGGTTAACCTGAAAAACTCCACCAGCATTCTACCTGTTCTTTCATATGAAACACTGACTAACAAAGGAATCACCGGACTCCACAGGGAACCAGATGTGATTAACTACAAGCTAGTGCGAGGGAACAGATAACAAATAGTTTTAGGCCATTCAGCCCATACAGGGTCCTTACTTCACATAAAACACAGAACTGAATTAGCACTTATCTTTCTCTAGACAGGTTCAGTGCAACCTAGAAAATGCCTGCACTACACTCTACTTTTCCTACAAGACCAGCTGTTCTAAAGGATCAAACCTGAAATGTCTCCAATAAAATCAATACTTTAAAACTGTAAGTGATCCTTTACACCATGATTCAAGTACTAAAGCACATTTGCTTCTTTCAAAAGAAGTTCCTTTTTCTTAACCCTTGTTCCTCATGTTTTGAGAGACTCCTTAAGTCCCATTAAGGAAAAAGCTTGTCCCCTGGAAAGTTACTTAACTTGTGTCTTCACTGTGGAGTCTCTCTCAGACTAGACTCATGAGCCAGAAGTTTCCATAGCAGTCACAGTACTGATCTTCACTCACAACCAAGAAGAGTCATAGCTGAAAGGCTCTATAAAAATTGCTCTTCATCTTTAGCTATCAGAGAAATGCAAATCAAAACAACTTTGAGATACCACCTTACACTTCTTAGATTGGCTAAGATAAAGGACACAGATGACAGCCTATGCTGGAGAGAATACAGAGCAAAGGGAACACTCTTCCATTGTTGGTGGGAGTGCAAATCTGTTCATCCACTCTGGAATGCAGTATGGTGGTTTCCCAGAAAACTAGGAATCAGTCTCCCAAAGGATTCAGCAATACTACTCTTGGGCATGTACCATAGCAGTAATATTCATAGTAGAAAAAACATAGAAACAACCTACATTCCCCTCAACTGACAAATGGATTAACAAAATGTGGTCCATCTACACAATAGAGTACTATTCAGCAGTAAAACAAAAAAAATCCTAAAATTTGCCAGCAAATGGATGAATTTAGAGAATATTCTTCTGAGCGAGGTCTCGCAAACCAGGGGATGAGCTCGCTCATTAGTGAACTTTAGACAAAAAGGAAAGAACACTCAAGCTGCAAACCACAACCCCTGAACAGCTTGGGATCTGAAAGAACTTAAGTGAGGCATCCAAGGAGGCCCCTAGGAAGAGAAAATAGAGAAGGTATCCTAGGATAATTGAGAGCTTAAGGGGTTGCAACCAAGAATAGGTATAAACAAATCATGAGAGATGTTTGAGTGAGGATAACAGCAAGAAGAGAGAGGAAAAAAGAGATAGAGGTCTTAATAGAGCAAGCCAATGTGTGGTTGGAAAAAGACCAGATCCTAGGGAAACCTCCAAGAACTCACAGGATGTCCCTGGCTAGGTCTCCAACAAATAGTGAAGGGGTGCCTAAACAGGACTTCCCCAGTATTCAAATGAATAACCACTCTAAGTGTCATCACAGAAATACATCCAACAATGAATAGAAGTAGAGGCAGGGATACATGGCTGAGTACTGGGCTGAGTCCCTGTTCCAGCTGATTGTGGCGGAGGAGACTCTATATGATCAAGGGGATAGGGACTATGGGGAAAATTCTCACAGTTTATGGCTGGCTGGAGCTCTGGGGAGCTCACTGAATTAAGGACAGCCACCTGGGAACCATCTAGAAAAGGAACTAAGCCTTCCAAGGATAGGCGACTGTCCACTGTCATGGACAATATTGGAGTCTCAATAGGAGGGTTCAGATTGTGCTTCTGTTTATGGACTGGCACCTAAAAGCCCATTCCCTCCAGAGGAACATCTATCCCAGTCTTGTCATTAGGATGAGGAAATCGGACTTGCCTGGAGTGGATGCTGAGCTTATCCACCTTGGAACTTCTTTTCCTTTCTGGGGAGGCAATGTGGGGGTAGAGAGGAGGGAATCTGGAGACTGACCAGGATGCGGATGGAAAGGAAAGGGAATTGGAACAAGGCAGTACATGAATTAAAAAATGAGACTTTTTTCATTAAAAATTAAAAAATTAAAAAAAGAAAAGTGAAGAAGTGGCTTTAAGGTCCTTTTTATACTTGCTGATGTTTGAATATTTATCTGACAAAATATGGGAAAGTAATTGTGGGAGCTACTGATTGGGGTCTTAGTGTAGCAAAATGAATTTGGGTTGTAAGAAAAGAAGACTTTGAGTCAAATATTGGGGAAGGGTGAAATATTAGAGAGAGAAAGCATTTTAGTCAATATTTATTTAGTTATCTTGTAACTTTTTTAGCCTTGCTCTTGGTCGCTTCCGTCACTAGCTTCTGCTAGTTGCTTATGTCTCTGTTGGGTTTTTATGTTAGGATTAAAGGCATGTAGGCATGTATTATTTATTTTGTAGCTAGCCTTGAACTCCAAGAAACAGAGGAAGTTCTGTTTCTGGAGTTATGGGATTAAGCATGTAGGTCATCACCCTTGTTTTTTTTTTATTTTTTATTTTTTGCTTGGGTTAAAGGTGTATGCTGCTGAATTTTAGTTGTTTTTCTTTGTTTTTAAGGATTAAGATTTTTTTAATTGTCTGCCTGGGATTTAAGTTTGTGCTTTATCTCCAATATTCACCCAAACCAAACAATGATGCAATAAAGAATGAAAATTACACATGACTGTCACCCATGAACATCGATGTAAAAATATTCAACAAAAATACTGGAAAACTGAATCCAATAACTAATCAAAGTTATCTATTGTGAACAATTGTACTTCATTCTAAAGCTACAGTGATAACTTGAAATACAAAAAAAATCAACAATTTGAAATAAAAGAATCCATATAATCATGTCATTGGATGCTGAATAAGCCTTTGACACAATGCAACACTTTTTTCCATAATAAAAATGGTCTTGGAGTGCTCAGGGATACATGAAACATACCTCAACATAATATAGGCAATTTACAGCAAGTCAACAGCCAAAATAATGAATAGATATTATAAATGATTCCTCTAAAAAGCAGGAGCAAGACAATGTTTTTCACTCTCTTTCTGCAATTCAATATAGTATTCTAAGTTTTTCAAAGCAATATATTGAATATATGCAATTCTTATCAATATCCCAGCTTAATTTGTTATATATCTCTAAAGATCAATGCTCAACTTTGTTAGAAAACTAAAAACAAAAGGTAGCTAAAATAATTCTGTACAATAAAGCAAATTATAATAGCATCATGATGCTTGAATTCAAGCTCTGCTATAGAGCTATAGTAATAAAAACAGCTTGATATTTGCATAAAAAGTGACTGTGGACCAATGGAATCATATTGACATTCTTGACATTAGTCTGCACACATACAAACACCTGATTTTGACAAAAGCCAAAGCTATAGAATTGAAAAAGAAAGCATCATTAACAAATGATATGTCATAACTAGATGTCTACGTGTAGAAGATTGCAAATAGACTCATATTTACTGCATGGACAAAACATAATTTCAAGTGAATATGAGACTTCAACATAAATCCAGTTATTCTGAGCCTGATAGAAGAGAAAGTAGAAACTACTTTTTATTGCATATTGGCAAGTTTAGGAGACCACGTCCTAAACTTAACATGAGTAGTACAGAAATTGAGAGTAACAATTAATAAAAGGGACCTCCTGAAAGTGAGAAACTTCTGTAAGACAATGGACATAGAAATAAAGACAAAATGACAGCATAGAACATGGAACAGGATTTACACCAACCTCACATTTAACATGATGCTGATCTCCAGATTACATAAAACCCAAGAAAGTAGACTTTAAAATAACAAACAATTCAATTAAAACAAGGAATACAGATCTAAATAGTGATTTCTCAAAAGAAGCATCTCAAATGGCCAAAACATATTTAAGGAAATGTTCAACATCTTTAGTCACCAGAAAAATGTAAATCAAAATGACTCTGAGATGACATCATACATTTGACAGAATGGATAAGATAAAAGCACTGGAGATGGCTTATGTTGGGGAGAATATGGAGAAAGAGGAATACTTCACCTATGTGAGTATAAACTTGTACTCCCGCTTTAGAAATCAGTATGATGACTTCTCATAAAATTGAGATTCAATCTGCCTCAAGACCCAATGATAACACTTTTAGGCATATACAATAAAAATGCTGAAACATGCTGCAATGTTCATTTGCTCAATTAGGTTTATATCAGCATTATTTGTAATAGCCAAAACCTGAAAATAACCTAGATGCTGTTTGACCAAAGAATGGATCAAGAGAATGTAATATACACAATGGAGTATTACTCAGCAGTAAAATATAATGACATCATAAAAGTTGAGGCAAATTGATGGTACTTGAAGATTTCATTCTGAGTGAGGTAATCCAGACAGAGAAAGACAAACATGGTTTGTATTCACTGATAAGTGAACACTAGTTGTAAATCAAAGGCAAACTAAACATTAACCCCACTGCTCCAGAGACCTAGTTCACAAAAAGGACCCCAAAAGGGATGCATGGATTGCATTAGAAAGAAGAATATGATGAGATCTCGTGTTTAAACTGAGTGGGATGGGGGCAATGAAAGAAAGGGATGGGGATGATAATATAAGAAAGTGGGTTGGCCAAGCAGAAAAAGATATATATTGGAAGAACACTTTAATAATTTTCTTTATACAGAGAGAAATCATGGAGTTAGGGAGAAACCTAACTAAAGTACTAAAGATGTTCTCAGGAACCCAAAAAGGTAACTCCAGGGTAGTTTGCTAGCAATAGTGGAGATTGTGTCTGAATTATTTTATCCCACTAATCTGATGGGTGAATGCCCTAACTGTAAGAATAAACCCTTACTTCAGTCCTGATGGAAGCAGATACAGAGATTCACAGCAAACACTAGGCTGAGCACCAGGAGTTCAGTAGAAGAGAGGGAAAAGAAATTATATGACCAAGAAGGGTCATGATAGTTAAAAGGAAATAAACAGAAGAAACAGACAGAGCTAGTGGGAACTAAGGAACTGTAGACAGACATTTGTAGAGTCTGCATTATTGTGGACAGGGCTCTCCAAATGTGGGAGACAGCTGTGTGTAGCTTCATCTGTTTAAAGAGCCCTTGACAGTGAGATCAGGATTTGTCCCTGTTGCATGAGATGGCTTTGTAAAGCCAGTTACTAATGAAAGAACTTGCACAGCCTTGATGCAGGAGAGCGGGACTTCAAACTGCCTCAACTCAATGGACAAGACAGAGAAAACAGAGACATGTTGATTGATATCTATGATTCGAGGTGTGTTCTATATAGTGAGTTCAAGACTGTCCAGGGATAAAGAGTGAAACCATGACTCAAAGAAAGCAATTTTTAAATGTTGCTCATAATTCTATAAGAGACTTTAATAAACCATATTGTTGAACCAGGTAAATTTGTGTATAACTTGTCTTTGTTTCTGTCTGTGGTGTTTCATCTGTGGGAGTAGCCATTGATTATCCATGTATTCTGAAGGAAAGTTTACACAAAATACCAAATGCCAATAGAAGGCTGCATAGGAAGCCAAACCTGATAACAGCATAAATGTGGTTGGGCTGAAAGAAAACCCTGTAGAAACCAGGAGTGATAAAGATCAGCCCTGAGCACCCTCAGCCAAAAGTGTTGGATTAAGAAGGTACCAGAATTTTTTTGTGCTTTTCTGTTTAGAAGAGAACCATCAAAGCAGATATCAATGGTTATAAGGAAGATTATCTGCAAGAAGAGATAAAAATCGCTTTTTATAATCCTAGCATACAGGAAGCTGACTAAGAAAGATGAGAATGAAACCTGCCTCTGTTATAGAAACCTTTGTGTCAGAAACAAAACTAAAACCAAAGAACCACATAGAAATAGTGACTGCATGCTTTCGAGCCCCACCCTTCACAGCACTGAGAAAACAAAAGACACTTCCCCAGAAACTGAAGTTTCTTTTTTTGCAAAGTCTGCCTGTATTATATACTCATGACAAGAAGGAGACACCAGACTGCAAAGTCCATATACTTTCTCTCTATTCGTTTGGCAAAGAGGACTAACATCTGCAAGCTTTGACAACTGGAAGATGCTATGATCTCCACACTCATTGTTATGCTTTATCTTGGTGAGAAATACAATTGTAGAGAGTGAATTCTATTTTGAGAAGTTTCCCACCTCATAGCAAAGCAAAGATTCATTAGGATATCTGAGTAGCTCAGAAGAATTCTGGATGTAGAGTCCTATTCAAGCTTCCAGTGCATACACTCACAGGTAATTCTCTTGCAGGACTGAGTTTCTGCTCCAGGAACCCACTGATGGCAGGTGAGTGTCTTTTCAGTTCTACCAGGGTGTACATCCTCAGTGGAAATCAAAGGTCATCTGTGAAGTAAAGAGATGGAGGACAGCTGCTGTGCGCTGACACTGGTGTTGCCTAAAATGTCCTGAGGTTAAGAGCTTGTTTCTAAGCTGGATGTCTTCAGACTCAACTGAAATTTTTTTGGTTTGTTTTTATTTTTTTTTTGTTTTCAGGAGGCCTCTCTAAACCAATACTCAGTGCTGTGCCAAGCAATGTGGTGCCCATTGGGCAACAGGTAACTATAATTTGTGAATGTCCTTCAGATGCCCAAGAATATCATTTCTCCCACAAAGAAAATCAAGATTTTCAGATACCAACATCTCATCAGGACACTGAGATAAAGAACAAGATTTTTATTGCATCCATTAAAAGTCATAATTCAGGTCAATACTTGTGTTACTATAAAAGCTCTGCTGGAATTTCTGAATGGAGTGATGCCTTGGAGCTGGTGGTAACAGGTGAGAAGACCCTTCCCCCAAACTATGCTCCATCTTGAGGAAACAAGTGTATTCACTGTGGGGTTGCTCTGACAATTTTCAGAAGAGGGAGCAACAATATAAGCAATATAAGCTCACATATCAGGGTTCCTCCTCCATCTAGGATTCTACTCTAGAAAAGTCATCCTGTCATCCCTATCCAGCCCTGTGGTATCATCAAGAGGTTATGTGACTCTTCAGTGCTCCTCACAAGAGAAATATGACAGTTTCATTCTAATGAAAGAAGATGAGGAATTCTCTAGGTATTCGGCCTCACAGAATATTTACACTGGTCTGTTACATAAAGATGGAATCCCAGAACCATTGTACAGACAGACCATGAAGGATCAAATCACTAAGACAAAATGTACTATCGTATCTGTGAGAAAACAGCATTCAAGGAGATATCACTGTTATACTTACAACTCTGCTAGCTGGTCAGACCGTAGTGACACACTGAAGCTGGTAGTGACATATAAGTGGATAGTCATGAATCATATGAATCCCCAGATGTGACTCTAAAGAAAAAATATGATCTGAATGTATTCTCATTTATCATATTGGTCTGGGAGACAATTCATGCCCTGTGAAATCATTTAATGTTCCATATGGACCTCTCCTAGGTGTCTACAAGAAACCCACCCTGTCTGCAACATCAAACCCTGCTGTAACCTTAGGGGGATCTGTGACCCTCTCATGTTTCTCAAGTCTGAGATACAACAAGTTCATTTTGATTAAGGATGAGCAGTTCTCCAGCATCTTGAGCTCAAAATATGTTCACACTGGGATGTCTCCAGCCCAGTTCCTAGTGGGTTCCATCTCACTCAGGGAAAGATGGAGTTTCAGATGCTATGGCTATTCCTCAAGCAATCCTTATGTTTGGTCAGAAGGGAGTGACATCCTTGAGCTTCTAGTCTCAGGTGAGGCAGCCCTAGGCTCTCTGTTGAATGATCCTGAACCTGAAACTGGTTTCCCCAGGAGACGCTAATGTGTGATTATTACAGGACGGTCAGCCCACTGAAACAGATGCAGACTGGGAGTCAAGATTCAGAAACCAATCTGGGGCTTTGATAATGAATCCTGGAGGGTTTAGAGAGTAATACATTTTCAGAAGGATCCATATGTTCTTTGTTGTTCAAGAGTCAAGTGTAAGTTCCACATTTGCTGTGCAATGGTTTAAAGTCCCAAATCCCTTTCTCATACTTCCTTCCAGGGACCCTCCCGAAACCAAGCATTTGGGTGGAGCCAGGCTCTGTGATTACCTCAGGTAATCCCGTAACAATCTGGTGTGAGGGAACCATGGAAACTCAAATTTATTTCCTGTATAAAGAAGGAAGCCATGCACCCTGGGGCAGGATAACTGCACCAGTTCCTGATTACAAGGCCAAGTTTTTTATCCCATCCATGGGAAAGTATAATGCAGGGAAATATCGCTGTTACTGTTATAACTCTGCTGGTTGGACTAAACGTAGTGACTCCTTGGAGCTTGTGGTGACAGGTGAGTGGACTCTGAGCATCATGGTCTTTGTCTTTTTCTATGGAAGGCTTAAATTCTCTGTTCCTTGCAGGAAGTAACTCACAGTATGTGAGAAAAAAAATCAGTTCAGACTTACATAATATTTCCTAGTTCTTAAAAGTCTGACAACAGGTGATTTATGATAAACATTTTAAATAGAATACATTTTGAAAAAAAGAATACCTGGTATAAGAAAAACTTCAGCGAACAACTACACGTACTTAAATCAAAACTCAATTAAAATATATGGACCATGTCAGTGGATTCTATAAAGAACTTTGATCTGATTTGGTCTCTGACTGAGATAGAGTCAGATAGAAAGGTAAAATGTATATGTGATATCTTCCCTAAGAATGCATTTTATTAACTGAGAGTTAATGATAAAGTTTGGGAAGGAATCATCTGGGATAAACATTCTAGAGGATTTACATGTGGTTTGGATCTACCTATATAAAGGTCGCCTGGTTATTAAGAACATACACTCCCAGACTTTTTAGTAGAAAACAGATATTTGTTTTCTCCATTGAGCGGACACACTGCATGAGTAACATTTCTGATTCCTCTCATGTTATTTTTTTTGAGGAAGAGTACATAGTGTCCTCCATATTTTCCTCTGGAAAGTATATCTCACAAACTTTTTTTACTCTCAGTTCAGCTTCTAGAAACAATGTTGGTTTTGACAGGATGCATCCTCTTCTCCTAGGTGTCCATCAGGGTAAACCTATTCTGTCAGCCTGGCCCAGCCCTGTGGTGACCTCTGGTGCAAATGTGACCCTCGAATGTGTCTCATCAAAAAGATATGATTGGTTCATTGTGACTGGGGAAGATTGGAATTTCTCCAGATTTCTCAAGGCACAGTATGCACACACTGGACAGTTTCACGCTGTGTTTCCTAAGATTTCTGTGATTTCTAGAAAAAGTGGCCCCTTAAGATGTTATGGATACTTCACAAGTAATCCATATATCTGGTCAGAGCCCAGTAACTTTCTGGAAATACATGTTTCAGGTGAGAAAGTGTCATCCACACAACTGCTTTTGACATGAGAACCCTTTCTTACTTTCTCTGCTGTCCTGAGGATGGTTCCGGTCATGATAGTTGAAGTTAGATCTTGACAGATATGATTCAGAACAGGAGAGCCCATGACACTCTCATGGCAGAGGAGGAGGGATTATTGTCCTAGTTAGGGTCCTATTGTTGAAGTGACATACAATGGCAAACAGCAAGGTGTGGAAGAAAAGTGTTATTGGCTTACAATTAATATCTCTGGTTAATTTGTGCAAATCAACTGCCAGGGGAATTAGCTTCCAGGACTCTATACTGCAGACTGACCTGGGGGCACTAGAGGGCTTTTTTTGAAGTTACATACCATATTTTTATTTCTGATCCCCCAGATAAACTCTGTTCCAAAAAAGGGCCTTGGCCAGAAGTTATGAACTACAATTATAGTCAGGCTGAAGGAATCAAGCTATAGATCTGATGGAAGACTGCTATAGCACATTTTCATGATATTATATGACGAGACTAATACACATTTACAGGAAATAAAACTATGAAAAATTAGTTCTTTTAAGCACTTCACATATCAATCATGTATTTGTTTCTCAGGAGCACCTGTGTCCACCAATCTACCACAAAACATATCAGAAGCTACAACAGGTGAGAAAGGAAAAATTCTGTTTTGGGTATGACACAGAAGGTAGAATTCTATACAGAGAAGTGAGCTACTCAGTTTGGAAATATAATTATCTTATTGTAACTTTGGTTCCTCCTGATTTCTTTGTCCACAATCTCTAGGCCCTCAGCTTCAGGATCACAGTGGAGAACCTCATTAGATTGGGGATGTCTGGCTTGATCCTCGTAGTTCTTGGATTTTTTCTTATTGAAGCTTGCTACAGCCAGAGAAGGACATTGACTGCATCCTAGAAGTGAAGAAGAGAAATAGCCACAGTCCTTTCATTGGTACCACATTTGGAAAATAAATTTAAATATCTCTGGTGTTTTTACATAAAATTCAATGTTTAATATTGAGAATCAATTGTGAGAAAAGATCCAAGAATCAAATGTATTTTGGGTGCTGGAAAAGACCTGTATGTTGTTGTGGAGAGCTCTTCCACCTCACCTGAAGGGTCTTACCCTTTACTTTGCTGTGGACTTTGAAGATTTCCCTCCTCTCTTTTCAGTCCATGATATGGGGAAATGTATTGTTTTATGAGTGAATTTTGAATCCTCACCTCTGCATATCTTCTGCTTTTCTCTGGTCTATTGTCTTACTTTTCTTGATTACAAATTAGTACATTCCCTATTTTTCATTATGAACTTCTGCTTTTTCTGGATGTTGTTTTTTCTATGAACAAGGAATCTGAATAAAGAACAGTAACAAAAATTAATCAGTACAATAAAGATTTCTGAATGCAAAAATAACTAAATATAAATGATGTCTCCAAATTCAGAGCTCTGCACCATTTAGGTAATCATTATCCACTCATTGTTTGGTTTTGCTGATTTACAAAAACTAGCTGTTTAGTATTTACAGAAACTATTTGGTGGGATGTTACTGATACAGTTATAAAAAATCACTCTTCTATAAAAGTCACAGTCTTTGACAACTGCTGATTAGTGTGTATAATCTTTTACATGAATACCTTGGAGTTCCAGTTTCTCCTTGTATACCAAGGTCAGCCACCACCATGTTGGATAGAACAAGGAACAGTTGTAATAGGAGTGAAACCAAAATTTGCCTTCCCTGCCTGGTTCTGTGTGAATAGGTTGAACACTTACAAACTCTAATATATCTTTGCATTCTCACAATAAAAGATATTTTTTTACTTGTCAACTAATTATTGAAATATTTGAGATTCTTAAAAAGGACATTGTCTTATGTTTCAAAGCTTTTTGGTTAATTTTATGTACAAATATTTCTTTTTGACAAGTTTTCTGATCTTGTTAATTGTGTGAAAACAGGTGTAAGGACTTGGGTCTCTGTAGATGCAGAGTTTAATGGAGATAAAAATTGGATACTGTCAAGAAGGAGATGTTGAGCATAAAGACTGATTATCATGTGAGCACAGAGGTTTGGAGAGCCTGGGTAGACTTTAAACAGTTTTTTATGGCTCAAAAGACTCTGAACCTGTTTTGAGGGCACTATCTTGATTATAGTGTTTGATATGAAAGGTTTCATTTTAATTGTGGTTGGGACTAATTTTGAGACAAGAAGGTACGTGTGTTTATAAAATGAAGAAAATTAAATGAGCACCATCACACATTCAGTCATTCTTCTTTGCTTCTTTTATGTGGATATAATGTTTCTGGCTGTTTCCTGGTTCTGGGGTCTTGATTTTTTTTCCCATTTTTACCCTGGACCTCTGAGATTTAAAGCCCCTTTCTTCTTTAAGTTGCTTCCTGTTCTGTGTGGTTTTATTGTAATAGCAAGAAAAGAAACAGAGTGCAGCCTCATGATTCCCTCTTTAACAGGAGTTAAGTCTTAACAACTCAGGATTATGCCAGTCTTCTCCAACTTACCACACTTTCTTGAGTCCATTAGTATAATTTTACACATGTTCATGAGATGGCATTTAACAGTATTTGTGTTCATCCCTCATCTTTATTCTTCTATGTTCACAGAACCATGGAGAATGAATATAGATGTGCTCATTAGGTCAAAGCTCCCAATGGTCACATCTAAACAAGCTGCAAATCTGTACTATCAGTTAACAATTAAACATTGCATACAGAATTATTCAAATAATACTGAGATTAATATTAATTTCTTCATGTGAATAACAGTGTGCGTGCTGGTATTTGAACACATGTCCTCTGGAAGTGGAGCCAGTGCTCTTAACCAGTGAGCTATCTCTCCACCTATCAACGATGTTTTGATTTGCATTTCTCTGATGTCTAAAGGTGGTCAGCAGTTTTTCAAGTGCCTTTTAGCCATTTGTAATTCTTTTGCTGAGACCTCCCTTTTTAGTTCTGAATGAAAATTTTTAATTGCACCATTTAGGGTTTGGGGCTCTAGTTTCTTGGGTTCTTTATATATCTTAGAGATCAGTCCTCTGTAGGTTGTAGGGTTGGTGAAGATCTTTTCCCATTCTGTAGGCTGTCATTTTGTCTCATTGACAGTATCCTTGGCCTTATAGGAACTTCTCATTTTCAGGATGTCCCATTATTGATTGCAGTTTTTAGTGTCTGTACCACTAAGGAAGTGGTCACCTGTGCCAATGCACAGGAGGCTATTTCCCACTTTCTTTTCTATCAACTTCAGGGTCTCTATGTTTATGTTGAGGTCTTTGAGCCACTTGGATTTGAGTTTTGTGCAGGGTCATAGATTTTGATCTATTTGCATTCTTCTAGTGTTCATAGGTGTGTGGATTAATGTCAGGGTCTTTGATTTGATTCCTGTTATTCACAAGTCTGTTTTTATTACTGTAGCTCTATAGTGTAGCTTGAAGTCAGGGACAGTGATGCCTCTTGAGGTTCTTTGGTGGGCAGAATTGTTTTGGCAATCCTAGATTTTTTGTTATTTCAAATGAAACTGAATATTTTTCTCTCAAGGTCTGTAAAAAATTGTGTTGGGAGTATGATGTGGATTGCATTGAGTCTTTAGATTGCTCTTAGTAAGATTGTCCTTTATATTATGTTGGTCCTTCCTATCCAGGAGCATGGTAGTTCTTTCTATGTTCTGATATTTTCCTTAATTTCTTTTTGTCAAACTTATCTGCTACTACTTTGGTTATAGTTACACCAAGGTATTTAATGGTATTTGCAGCTATTATAAAAGGTGATGTTTCCCTTCTTTCTTTTTCAGCCCTTTTATCCTTAGTGTATAGGAGGGCTATTGACTTCTTTGAGTTAATCTTCTATCCTCCTACATTGCTGAAGGTGCTTTTCAGTTGCATTAGTGACCTCATAGAATTTTGTGAGTCACGTATATATACAGTCATATCATCTGCAAATAGAGATAGTTTAAATTCTTCCTTTGTGATTTGTATCCCCTTAATCTCCTTTTGTTTTTGTATGGCTCTAGCTAAAACTTTGAGAAATATATTTAACAGACAAGGGGAGAGAGGACAGCCTTGTCTTGTTCCTGATTTTAGTGGGAATACTTTGAGTTTTTCTCCATTCAGTAATTTTTGCTGTCAACTTCTTGTAAATTTCCTTTATTTTTTATTGTTTTTTGAAAATCAATATCAAACAGTATATAAAAAAGCAAGACATTCAGAATAGATAACAAAAAAGCCCATATAGCAATAAAATTTCTCTTTTCTGTAAAATAAATGAAACGTAAAAAATAAAATCTAAAGCTTCTCAACCCTGGTTAGGCTCAGATACAGAAAAAAATGCATGTAGGTCACAGCTAATGCCCACAGATGCACTATGGTCACCACAAATTTCTGCTAAGCAATCCTTCTACAGACAAACCTGAAGTTTTATTTTGTTTTGTGCAAGTTTAAGTCACTTTAATCACCCATCATTTTTCATTGAAAAAAAGAATGTTTTTGCTTAATATTCACTAATGAGAGAGTACATCCCTTGCTTATCCTTCTGGGTTTGGAGACCTGGCTCAGGAAGATATTCTCAAAATCCATCCATTTGCTACAAATTTTAGGATATCATTTTTTTCTTACTGCTGAGTAGTACTCCATTGTGTATATGTACCAGTTTTTCAATCCTTTCTTCAGTTGAGGGGCATCTAGGCTGTTTCCAGGTTCTTGCTATGACAAATAAAGATGCTATGAACATAGTTGAGCTAATGCTTTTGGGGTGTGAATGTGTGTCTTTAGGGTATATGCCCAATAGTGGTATTGCTGAATCCTTGGAGAGAGTGATTACCAGTTTTCTGAGAAACCTCCATACTACATTCCAGAGTGGCTGAACAAGCTTACACTCCCATCAACAATGGGGGAGTGTTCCCCTTGCTCTGCAACCTGTTCAGCATAGGCTGTCATTTGTTTCTTTAATCTTAGCCAATCTTACAGGTAAAAACTTGGTATCTCAAAGTTGTTTTGATTTGCATGTCTCTGATGTCTAAAAATGTTGAAGAAAGAATGATGGGAGGTTGTTTTTATGGAAATCATGTATGTTGGCAGCAAAAGATTAATCAATCTATCAGGGATTATTTAGCAAAATGGAATCAAATCAAAGCCATGAGAATGTCATATTTCCTTTTCTGTTTGTTACCATGCATGTATACTCTGTGCTCATCTAGGACATCTGGAGTATCTGGTACTTAGTCTATCCCTTGTGTTCTGTATGATTCCAGCAGCATCAACCTACATCTTCCCTTCTTATAGAACACTGCTCTCAGACATGACAATATTCTTGTCCCATTTTCTCTGTAGCTGTCATTACACAAAGACGACCTGCATGACATTGGCCCCATTAGTGTTTTTTCTTAGTGTTGAGGTTTCTAAGGCCACTCTTTCCCCATCAAAACTACAGGCAGTTGAAAGTTGCAGGCAACTGGGATGAGTGGGAGAGGGAAGGGAGTTAATAAAAAAAAGTTGCAGCAAAGCTTTTTTTCTGGCCTATAACCACTAAAATTTTTCAATATTTCTGGGAATAGTGGAACATACCATTCTCATTATTGAGATATAAGACTGTTTGGAACTGTAATAAAACTCATTGTTTCACCAGCTAGATTTGTGCAGAGTCTTATCATTGTTTCTGTCACTATTTTCTCACATGGAGTATGTAGGCATTCTTCTTGATCCCTAGGTAAAATTTGCACAACATTCCCAAAGCATCTCTCAGGCAGGCTAGTATACTGGTCATAAGTTTGGTGTGGCTAAAGGAGTATAGTAGAATTAAAAATATCTGAGAAAAAAAGACCAACAAGGACAGAACCCCTCAATTATTGGTTTTGGCTCAGGAAGTCACCAGGCTTATGTGTTAAGTCTTGCTCTGTGATGACTGGCAGCATTCTGTAGATATAGATGGTTACAGAGGAGATATTCTATAGGAAGAGACCACAGCTAAACTTCAACTTGTAATTCCAGCATAGAGGAAGCTGAGGGAGAAACAGGAGGAGTCTGAGACCTGAATGAGGTTTAAGTGGTTCAGTCTCAGTAACAAAACAAAAACAAAGCATGACAGAGATAGAAATTACAGATTCTGAGGCACAACCCATCACAGTACAGAAGAGGAGGCAGGCTGGTGGTTAGAAATGTTCCTCTTTCTCAGAGGCTGCTAGAATGACATCCTTAGGACAGGAAGCAGAAAGCAGTCTACATAGACTACACAAGCTTTATCTGTGTGTTTGGAAGGTACACCAATTTTCTGCAAAGTTGTGGCAGCTGGGAGATTCCATGACCCCCTTTCTTACAGTCCTGCTTTACCTTGGTGAGATACTACATAGGGAAAGAGAATTTTTGTCTGATATGGAATTAACCTTAAAACCACAATTTGTGTCATTGAGCTATCTCATCAGCTCCAGGATGCATCTGGAAGTGAAGGGACTGCTCATGTTTCAGTGTAAACACTCACAGGTAATTCTCTTGCAGGTTTGAGTCTGGACTTTTGGAACCCAGTATTGGCAGGTGAGTCTATCCTCAGCTCTTCCAGTTTGGACAAGCCTGTTGGGGATTACAGATAATTCATAAACAGAGCAAATGGAGAAAATATGGAGTGGGATGCTGCTTCGTTTCCCTGAAATTTTTGAGACAGAGAAATTATGTCTGAGAGGAATTTCTGAAGAACCAACTGCCAGTTTCTTTCAGGGGCCCTTGTTAAGACTACACTCAGAGCAGTGCCAAGCAATGTGGTAGCTCTTGGGAGCCAGATGACACTTCTCTTTGAAGGGACCTTAGTGGCCAAGGAATATTGTCTCTACAAAGAAGGAAGTGAAGTTTACCTGAAACCAACAGCCCTTTCAGACACTGGGAACAAGGCCACATTCTTGATCTCACCAGCTGAATGGCACACTCCAGGCAGATATTGGTGTATGTATACTAGCACCAATGGCGTGTTACAAAAGAGTAATATCCTGGAGCTGGTGGTGACAGGTGAGAGGATCTTTACCAACCACAGATTCTGCATTAAGGAAAAAAATATGTTCACTGGGGTTCCCCCTCCCAAATCTGAAAAGAGGGAAAAATGTTTCTCATATAAGTTCCTATAAAAGCCTTCTTCTTTCTTTCTTTCTTTCTTTTTCTTTTCTTCTTCTTCTTCTTCTTCTTCTTCTTCTTCTTCTTCTTCTTCTTCTTCTTCTTCTTCTTCTTCTTCTGCTGCTGCTGCTGCTGCTGCTGCTGCTGCTTCTTCTTCTTCTCTACTAGGATTTCAATACAGCAATGTCACCCTGTCAGCTTTACCCAGGCCAGTGGTGACCTCAGGAGAGAATGTGACCCTTAAATGTGTGTTAGAACAGGCACAGAACATGTTCATCCTAATGAAAGAAGATGAAATATTCTCCAAGCCTTTGCCTGCACAGAACATACACCCTGAGCTATTCGTTGCACTGTTTACTGTGGATCCTGTGACATCCAGCCAGAGGTGGAGATTCACATGCTATGGCTTTAATTTGAGCAGCCCTCAGTTATGGTCAATGCCCAGTAACCACCTCGAGCTCTTGGTCTCAGGTAAGGATGTGCAGGATTTTCTTTTGAATGCAATTACAAGTGACACAGGATCCCAGAAAGAGACCTGATGTGTGGTGCTCGAGCAAGAGCCAGGGCTATTGAATGTGCAATACAGCTTTACTGGAAGTGCCAAAGCAAGGGTTAATAGGAACAGAGGAATCCAAGGTCCAGGAAAAGTTGATCTTTGTGTGTCCTTCTACTTTGCTGAACAGTTTGTTTCTGGAGAAATTTCAATCATCTCTATGATTTTTTTTTTGGTGCTACAAAAGCTCCATTCTTACTTCTTTGTAGGGACTGTTGAAGCTCACCAACAACGTTTAGCTTTGGCCAGTAATTAATTCAAGTAGTTCTGGTTTCCCTAGTATAGGCTTTCTCTAGAAACATTAGAATACATGATATATAAAGTGGGAAGCCCCCAACACTGGGTCCAACAGAACCAAGTAGACCACAACAATAAGGAAACACTCACCATTGTATCCCTGATCAACTTTAGGCAGGGTGATACCACTGTTACTCTTTTATCACTGTTTGATAGTCAGAGCATAATGACATCTTAGAGCTGATGGTGTCAGGTGAAAGAAAAATAAGAAATATTAGCCCCAGATGTTACTCTGGAGAAAAGACTTCTCTAATAGTATCTTTTTTCCCAAAAGTCAGTCCTAAAGAACAATTTAGACTGTTTAATCCCCTCCAGTCTTCCATGTGTATTTCTTCTGAGAGTTGACCCTGTTGAACCTGCACAATTCTGTTGTAATCTTAGGTCAGTCTTTGACCGTCTTTTTTATCTTTAATCTCTGATATATCTGATTAAATACAAGTATAGAAGATCACAGTATTTCCAGCCCCCAGAATTAACAATATATACACACAGGCACATCCCTGGTAAAGTTCCAGGTGGGTCCAGTGGCCTCCAGCCAAAGGTTGATGTTAAGATGTTATGGCCATTTCATAAGTAATCATCAGTTGTGGTTAGAAGGAAGTGACCTCTTGGAATTCCTGTTTTCATGTGATAAAGCAGCAGCCTCTCTGTGGAAACACATTGCAGCAGACACAGGTTTTTAATGGAGACCATGGTACATGATGTGTCTGAGGATCTAGGACTTTTGAGACAATTTAGGTAGCATGTAGACTGTGGGTAGAAATGTACATAAAATGAGTGGCAGGCATTGTAATATTGGATCGTGGGAGGCTCATGAGACTGAGTCTTCTTATGGCATTACTGATATTTTTACTCTTAATGAGTAAATTTCAAAACAACAGGATGTTTGACCTTTACTGTGAAACTGCTAAAAGTCCTAGCTCTTTTTACCTTTCTTCTTTGCAGGGAAATTGGAAAAAACCTACCATTTGGGCAGCGTCAGTGTCTGTAATTGCCCTAAGAAATGGTGGGACCATCTGGTGTGAAGTAACCAAGGAAACCCAGATATATTTCTTGTACAAAGAAGGAAGCCCAGTACCCTGGGAAAGCCATACTCCGAATGATCCTAGTAACAGGGCCATGTTCTCCATAGCATCCATAGAAAAGCATCATGCAGGGAATATCACTGTTACTCTTATAAATCTGCAGGGTGGTCAGGGCACAGTGACACTCTGGAGCTGGTGGTGACAGGTGAGAGGACACTTCTGCAACCCTAGGAACTTCTTTGAGGAAAGGAATATGTGAACTGTGGCATTTCCTCCTTCCCTTGAAGCAGGGACAGTGTTTACTTTCTGTTTCCACTTAATAGGATGCCTCTTCACTCCTAGGAGTTTATCTCTGCAACATTACCCTGTCAGCTCTGTCCAGTCCCGTGGTGCCCTCAGAAGAGAATGTGACTCTTCAGTGTGTCTCAGAACAAGCATATGACAGGTTCATTCTAATGAAGAAGGAGAATTTCCCCAAGCCTGTGCCTTCCGAGGTCATACAACCTCAGCGATCAGGAGCCTATCTCAGTGTAGGTCCTGTTACCTCCAACCAGAGGTGGAGGTTCACATGTTATGGATATTACCTGAGCAGTCCCCAGCTGTGGTCACAGTCCAGTAATGACTTAGAGCTCCTTGTATCAGGTAAGGAGCCCAAAGCATTTTCTTTGAAAAAACTGTTCAACAAAAACAGGTTGCTAGGATAGGACCTGATGTGTGGTGGGTGATCTAGAGCCAGGGCTAATGAAACCAGAGTCACCAAATGTGTGAAAAGCTGGACTTGATGTGAAGAGCTATGCATGAATAATAACAGTATACCTAATTAATGAAGGGAAAAGTCTGGTTTTTATGTGTCCTGCTGTTCCAGATTAAGTTAAGTATTGTTTGTAAGTGTGACCTTCTATGTGCAGTTGTTCTAAGAGATGCACTTATTTTTCTTCTACCTCTTTTCAGGGACCCTCAATAAACCCACTATCTGGGCTCATCCAGGCTCTGTGATCGCCTCAGGGAGTTCTGTTACCATCTGGTGTGCAGGGACACTAAAAACCCTTAAGTACTTGATACATAAAGAGGGAAGCCAGATATCCAGTGGCATAGAGACTCAAATAGACAACACTAATAAGGCAAAATTTCACATCTCATCTGTGACAAGCCTGAATGCAGGGCTGTATAACTGTTACTCTTACATCTCTGCTGGATGAACTGAGTGCAGTGACACCTTGGAATTGGTTGTAACAGGTTAGAAGACACTAAGTATCACAATATTTGCCTCTGTCTTCAAAATAATCTTCCATTGGTTTGCTCCACAGTCCATCTGCTGGAGACAATGTGGGCTGTTTCATTTAATAGGATGCCTCCCTGTCTCCTAGGTGTTCACCATGGAAAACCCATTCTGTCAGCTCTTCCAAGCCCTTTGATAGACTCAGGTTGAAATATAACCCTACATTGTGTCTCATCCAAAGCATATGATGGGTTCAGTTTGACTGGAACATATCTGAACTTCTCCAAATCCCACAAAATACAATTTATACATACTGGACACAACCCAGCTCCATTTCCTGAGATTTGTGTTACATCCAGCTAGAGTAGTCCCTTCAGATGTTATGGATACTACACAAATAACTCATGTGTGTGGTCAGAAGCCAGTGACCCTTTGGAGATTCATATATCAGGTGAGTAAATCTGTGGTAAGAAGTTCCTGGCTTGGACTTTGGGGCCTAGTCCTGACATTTGGACACATTCTCAGCCCCACTGCCACTTAGCACCACATAATCACACAAAAGCTTATATTAATTCTATGCTGATTCGCCTAG
>PVIH01020153.1:0-33290 GCA_004025045.1 Sigmodon hispidus | reverse complement strand
ACTCGCTTGCTTCCGTTTGCGTGGCCCTATGGTAGAGGCCCACGTGGCAGTAGCTGAGTGGTGAACCTGGGGTTTAAAGCTGGCTGCACGGGCTGGGAGCGGCTGCTGCAACGATCTTCAATAAAGGACCTGGTCAATTGCCACGGAAGGATCCTGGTGCCGTGTCTTTTCCTGCTGGTCGGGGTTTGGCGCGGCGCACTTTGCCTCAGACATTTGCAATCAGCAGGGCAGGATGGAATCTTCGAGACCAGTTACTTGGACCCACCATAAAAGCTAACTAATTATGATGTGTGTGTATGTGTGTGTGTGTGTATGTAATTTTTGAGAGAGGGTCTCCCTATGTAGCCACAGCTGGCCTGGAACTCCCTCTGTAGACCAGGCGACTTTAACTCACAGAGCTCTATTCATGCCTCCATTGCTTGGATTAAAGTTATGTGCTTGGATTAAGTTATTATTGTTATAGGCATGGCACCAATATTATAGTTTATTTAAAACCAATGAGAGCAGAGAGACACACCATGTAAGAGAGTTCACATGGGCAGGCCAGGTAATACCTGAATGCTAATAATTATAATTATTTTATCTAATCTTGAAAGACATTATAGTCTTATCTGCACAGACAATGAATAAAGGCTCAGAAAAGCAAACTATTTCCCTCATTCATCCGTAATACAAAGTTTAAGCTCACTTCTTGTCAGGGCCTGAGATAGTATTGTTTTCAGTACCCTATCCTATTTTGGAAATCTGAGCTGACACATGCAGAGAGCTATAAACACTGTGTGACTGACTGGATCCATGGGCTCTCCAGATAGCCTAGCTAAAGAGAAGCCCTGGGAAGAGACAACTGGAGGCTGAGGGGTTGTAGCCAAACAGTAGGCAAAAATGCAACTTTAGGAAGGAAGGAAGGTTTATTTTGTCTCATAGTAAAAGATGGTACATGTTCATGATGGCGGGGAAGTGGCTGTAACCAGAGTGTGGTCAAAAAACTGATTTCCAACAGGAAGTGGGACCAGGCCATCAAACCCCCAAATTTGCCCCTAACCCACTTCCTCCAGTAAACCCCCCATGTACAGGTTTCACAGCCTCTGAAAACAGAACCAGCAGCTGGGCCAAGTGTTCAAATGCAGAGCTTGTGGAGACATTTCACGTGCAAACCAAACAGAAATGGGTCCCGTGGGTTCTCTTGGACTCATCACTGTTGTCTCCCCACAGTCTTGGGGGGGTTCACTCCTTGACCCCTATAGTATGGAGTCTTTTCTCCGAAATCCTAATATCACAGCTGCTTGCAGCCCCTGGGGCCTGGGGGAGGCCCTGGAACCAGGTGCCTCTCATTCCCTGTTTTAGAATCCTGGCCAGCTTCAATTTACATAACACAGCTTAATCCACAGAAACAGGAGCTGCAAGGCAGGTTCTTTCTCTCTCTCTCTTTTTCCTCTCCAAGACACGGAAACCTTTATTTTCTCTGTACACCACAAACCGGTGCTGTTAAATAATATTGGATAATTGCACCTGTCGTACCTCCCATATTGTGCCGAGGAAAAATAATTGCTGGTTTTCTGCTTTGCCGTTTAGCTGTGACTCCGCCATTTGACTCGGAGCATGTCATTTTCTCCCATTTTAGACTGTACAGTCAAACTGTGTGAAAGGACTCACAGATAGGGGCCCTGCGTGTGTGAGTGGGCGCGGGCCTCATTCAGCAATGATTTCTAATTTATACAGCATTGAAAATCTGCAGCTATAAATAAACAGCTGACTGCCTTAGCTGCCTACTCAAAATCTTTTATTTTATTTTTTTAAAAAAGAGGCACCACCAACTACATGAGAAAGGGAAAACAGGCTGCCTGACTATGGGATAAATTTCTGAGTCTCTGGGCCTGGGAAGGAGGCTGATACATCTTGGAATGGTACGGAAGCTCAGTTCTCAGGGCTTGAGGGGTGGGGAACAACATCATCTCCATTTCTTCCTCACTCATGCTCCCCACATGCACCACAATGCGTCTGAGGATTACTGTATATGAAACCGGCTTCCTGTTATGACAACTACTTCAGGCTAGTAGGTGCAGCATTGCTCAAAATAGCTCGTGGAATTTATGACCCTTTGGTTGGAAGAAGAGGTGAATATGTTGCTTTAGACTACAAAGGAAGCATTTACTCGAAACTGGTTTCACTTGTGAGAGTGACCGGAGAACATACATAGCTTGGGTCTGGGCCAGTCAAGTGTGGGGTTGTGGATGAGAAGAAGCCTTGTTTTTTTCCCCAGCCTGAATAAGGGTCTCCAACTACTTTGGGGTTCCTGAGACTTTAATAGCATTGCGAGACGGGATCAGTTTTGTTACTAACATTGCCTTTTTGCTCCGCAATAAAAAGGGAAGGAAATGGTTGGGGATTAATTATCTATGTGAACTTGGACCTTTCATCGACCCCTCCTGTCCTATCCAACTCCCTTTGGATCCAGAAGTCTGTTGGAAAAAGGCTCTCTGGGACCAAAGGGTTGAGCCCATCTCTTGCCAACAGCATCTTGATAGCTTAAAGAAAACGATCACTGGGGGGAGTGTTTACACCATGGAAAGGAGCCAAAGTCATGAATCAGGAGCTTAATTTGTTGGTGGTCATTAAACATTTACCAGCACACCACTATCAGAAGGTCAATCTAACTCATTATAAAATGGGGGACCCAATGCATTTTCCACATACATAGTATTGTGAGACCAAAATGGAAGTGATTAGGAAATATACTATTAAATATGACTGCTGGCATCATTTTGCTCTTGTTATTATCATATTCTTACCACTGAGGCCCCTAACACAGCCTTATGCAGGCAGCAAATGCTATATGTTTTTTCATGAATGTTTAATCAGCATTCATTATGTGTGTTGTTGCTTGTAATTTAACTACACACGGCCCAAGAAACACCTGTCTGCTTATTATGTATGTGCCCAGTGGGACACTGGGCTGAGGTATTTCTGGTGTCAGAAGGGAACTGCACAGTGGCCAGCAATGCTGACATCAAGGTTTAATTTGCTGTCAAGACAATAAAGCCACAAATAGAAATGGGCTCATCAGGGACAGGAGAGTACTATGCCCGCGAGAAGAATGCAGTACAGGTCATCTTCAGGGTATGGAAAATTTGGGCGATCCCCTGTGAGCTTCACATTCAGGGAGTTTCCACCCTGACAACTGCTCTGCCTGGCCTCTACTGAGACCAGGTGCTGCTGGCAGTTAGGAGCCGCAGCAGCTGTGAGCAGGAGGTAGTGCTCCTGGTTGAAGGGGAAAAACTCTGCAGGCTCATATTCCCACCGTAGTTAGGAGAAACAAACAAAACAGATTCTTGGTACTTACCCTAGTCTGGTAGTCTCCTTAGGGTGTGTGCCCAAAATAGCAGACTATTTCACTTGTCTATATGTCTATCACTCTTTAAGTAGCTTTTTGGGTGCCCACTTTTACCCAGCCTTTTCTCTATATAACAAGGTATACTTTACCATGGTGCCCACTCACTCCACCACGGTGCCCACATCACAACTCACACGAGTCTAGAGAACTCAGTCATGTTTTCCTATCACCAGACACTTGTCACTGTGTTCTCAGAAAGTGGCTCTAGTCAGATTGTGGCAGATAATACTCCTAGCTTGAAACTGCAGCAGTTAAACGGGTCATAATGGTGAGAACAACCATGGGCTGAGATGGCAGCCAAACCTCTCACAAAATTTAGTAAGGATGAAAGAAAGAAAACTCGGAGGGAGAAGGGAGTTTGAACAAGGGGATACATGGATTAAAAAAAAAAAAATGAGATTTTATTCAAAAATAAAATAAAAAGAAAGAAAACTCCAGAAAGCAAAATGGAAGGAGAGAATCCAGCATCTGTTCTGGAGGGCTCGTCTCCCACTGTGAGGGTATCACACAGGGTGCTAACCATGGCTTAAAACAAAGAGGACACCAAGGAGACAGCTCAGTGGTTAAGAGCATGGACTCCCTCACAGAGGACTTGGGTTCAGTTTGCAGCAGCACCCAAGTTAGGTGGCTCTTAACCACCGTAACTCCAGCTCCAGGGAGTTGGCCTCTTAGGGCCTCCATCTGCTGGCACTTCACTTATGCACACACACACCATATCTATACACAATGTTTAAAATGAAGAAGAGAGAGACTCAGGAAGTCCACAGCACACTGTCTACAGTAGACAATTTAAAGACCATGGTGTGAGGTGTGGTAGCTACTCCAGCAGGGCAAGAGACTTGCTGACAAAGCCTTCTCTTGGTACCCAACACGAGCTGAGGCAAAAGCCATTTTAAAAAGAGTTACTAGGCAGCTAGCAAAGCAAAGGTCCCTTCCTGGATGACTCACACTGGGAAACCCAGAGCATGTGTCTGGCGGTCAGGACACCCATAGAGAAGACTGCTAGAGGCAAAACTCTATTGTTAGCCATAGTCTGGAGTGGTCTATAGAGAGACAAGCCTTCACCCTCAGCCCACTCACATCAGCACCCACATACCCACAAGAGACAACACAGAGGCAGACTTAGCACCCACTCCCTGCCCTCCTGGGGGATTTCAAAGGCAGACTTGACACATTTTTTTTTGATTTGTTATTGCTATATTTTCATATGAGCTTGTCTATTGGTTGTGGCTACTTCTAAATATGATAGCCTTCTTCTAGTGGTATCTTAGTTGGGGTTTCTCTTACTGTGATAAGACACCATGACCTAAAGCAACTCGGGGAAGAAAAGGTCATTTTTGCTTCCACTTCTCGGTAACAGTCCATTACTGAAGAAAGGCTGGACAGAATTCAAGGCAGGGCAGAGACCTGGAGGCAGGAACTCAAGCAAAGGCCATGGAGGCATGCTGCTTACTGATTTCTTCTCCATGCTTGCTTGCTCAACCTGCTTTCTTAGATAGCCCATGACAACCTACCATGGGTGGTACCACCCACATCAATCTCTAATTAAGAAAATTCCCCATAGACTAGCCTACAGGCCAATCTTATGCAAGTATTTTCTCAGTTAAGATTTTCTCTTCTCTCTTCCTGGATACATATAGATTTGTGTCAAAAAATGTTGACAAAATCCAAGTAGCATCACAGCTGGGGAAAATGGGTATAGAACTGTGCCCTAAGCACAGGGCTGATGGCCTAATACAAATTGTGGGAAAGAGCAGCACACAATCCAGGCAGAACCTAGACCCACTTGCACATAACAGATATGTCCCCGTAGAGGACGCAGGTGATAAAAACCAAATCCATCCAACTGTCTTAATACGGGACGTGCAAACCCTAATACAAGGAACATGAAAAATCTTATATAAATGCAATTTAATTTACTCATGAAGAATGAAATTATGGCCTTGGCTGGAAAACGGAGGTACCTGGAGATATTCAAACTGAGGAAATTAACCAAATGCAGAAAGACAAATGGGTGTATTTTTTCTCATATGTGAATCCTAAATTACATATAAATACATGGAACCATGCGTGCGCATGTGTGTGCATGTGTGTGCATGCGTGTGTGTGTGTGTGTGTGTGTGTGTGTGTGTGTGTGTGTGTGTGTGTGTGTAGGAAGGAGCTGCAGTTGGGAAAGGAAAAAGGGGAGGTTCTTGGAAGGTAAATATGGTTAAAATGTATGATGTACTCTTAATAGGAATTGCTTTATTTAAAGACCTAGTTGTATGTACAATGAATATACAGCAACGAGGAAATGGATCTAAAACTCACCAGGAAAAGTAAAAGGTTCCTGAGCACTGTGAGTCACCTGATTAGTCCATAGTTTGTATGGGAGGGTCTCAGCCCTTCACCTTCTTCCCAGCTAGATTCTTCTAACATATACTGCACACACTGACTGTAGGATAACCTAGCCACGTCTCCATTCGAAACAGTATTCAAATGGAAAAGGCAGTTGGCAGCTCCTTAAACTCCAGGTTAATTCCTGATCCAAATGTTGAAGGGGTGGACGTCTCACCACTTAGTGTGAATCATTCTCACTGTTCCAGTGGCTTCCCTCTCATACCAGACAGACACTTCCAGTAGCTTTGATGTTCTTACACTTCTGAGTCAAGGGGAAATAGGCTAGAAATCACTGAAAACAATTAGCTTTTTAAAATCCTTAGGTTTTAGAGAAGTTGGGATTATTGAAAAAATGTCCCAGCACTGGATATTGGGAGACATAGGAGGAGGGACCATTGTCTTCATTTTGACAGCAATTTTCCTTCTATCTTTCTTCTTTCTCTTTCTCTCTCTCTCTCTCTCTCTCTCTCTCTCTCTCTCTCTCTCTCTCTCTCTCTCTCTCCCTCTCTCTCCCCTCTGTCTCTCTTTCTCTCTCTGTTTTCTTCTCTTTTTGGTCTTTGAAAAACAGGATCTGTCTTAGTTAAGGGTTCTATTGCCGTGAAGAAATACCATGACTACGGAAATTCTTTTAATGGAAAAACATTTAATTGGGGTGGCTTACATTTTTAGAGGTTTAGTCCATTATCATCAGGGTGTGACATGTGGCAATACAGGCAGACATGGTGCTAGAGTTGAGAGTGCTACATCTTGACAGTCAACAGGAAGTGATCTGTCTCTTTGGGTGTAGCTTGAGCATATATGAGACCCCAAAGCCCGCCTCCACAGTAACACATTTCCTCCAACAAGACTGCATCTACTCTATCAAGACCACACCTCCTAGCAGTGCCACCTCCTTTGGGAGTCATTTTCTTTCAAACCACCACAGGGTCTTACTCAGCAGCCCAAGGCAATCTTGAATTCATGATCTTCTTGATTTAGCCTCTGGCATGCTGGGAATATCTATGTGCCCTGTTATTCCAGCATGACAATGATGTTGATGGGCATAACTTGTCATCTGGGTCCTTGTCAGCCCCCTTGAAGGTAAAGACAGCTCTAAATTCCTCTCTCCACATCTCTTCTCTAAGTAGACCATTGGCAAGTTTACACAGGCTTTAGCCTTTTTTTATGCCAGAAATAATCCTCCATGGAGGTCAGACAAAAGCAATAGATTTTGAGACATCAGGAATTGTCTATCAGCCTTTTAACAAACTGAAATCTCAGAGGAAGTTTCCTTTATACCCTTTATTAACCTTAAGTATCATTCTTCATTCTCTGTTCTTTATATCTCCCCATGCTATTTGATCACTGATCCCAAAAGAAATAATAATAATGAGAATAATAGAAAGATGATCGGTTCTTATGCTTCTTCTTCTTCCATGGCTCTTGGAAAATAGTGTGTGGTCACTTCTTCTTCATCCATGGCTTCACCGTGGCACCTGCACAGACAGACAGAGGCATCTCAGACAGGGTTCCCTAACAGGTATTCTTGAGGAGGTAGAGATTCACCCTGATGGGGCAACAGGAAGTAAAAAACTCCTTTTCTCAAGGAGAGAACTCTATTGATAAACAGCCACTATTGCTACAAAGACAAGAAGCAATCTAGTCATCTGCTTTGGGGCTCAGTGTGTGGTTAGCCAGATATTCAGTGATGCTATCGATCTGCACAGCACTCTAAAATCAGTTGCTGGTGCTTTGAATGAGTGCTGTGTACTACACACATCCAGAGGAAAGTGCAGAAACTCTGCAGACAGAAAAAGAAACTGCATGGAATTAGAGAGGAAATAGCAGAATGGAAGCTCACCTAATTGGGGTCCTCTATGACTTTTCCCAAATCAATTTATATTAGTACTGACACAAGATTTGTTTAGAGTAAGCATAGTATAGGATTATTCTTTTGTGGAAACCATGTATGATATTTCTAGAATGTGTTTCATTCAGCTAACCGGTTGGCATCTCCATATTTCGTGATCACTAGTGTTCACAAAGCTTTGAAATTGATAACCTCTCTGTAGCTTATTATCCATCCTGTCAATTGCCAAATACTATTAATTCTACTTTGAAATTTTTTTCTTTGAAATTTCCTCTTTGAGAGAATCAGCCCTGTGGTGCCTCTGGTCTGGTAATCCTGCAGTGGTTTTATGCTCCAGATCCCAGGCTGAAAGCTGTACAGTAGCAGATCAGGACACTGAACATGCAGAATGGGAGAAAAGCAGAGCCAGCCATGCTGTTTGGGGGGGGGGTTAGGATCTAGAATATATAAAGAACTCAGAAAATTAAGCTACCCAAACTCAGCTATCATTCCACAACTACCAAACAGACAGTTCTCAAAAGAAGAGACATCATCAATTAATATTTTTGTAAATGTTCAATACCCTTAGTCATCATGGAAAGACAAAATAAAAGTAAAATTTCATCGCACCCCAGTTGGAATGGCTATGATCAAAGAGACAGATGACCATGAATGCTGGTAAGGACGTGTGGAAAGAGGAACACTTACATTTCTGACGGAAGTATGTACCAACTGGTGTCACCACAGTGAAAAGCAGTATGAAGATTTCTCAACAACAACAAAACAATTCTAAAAGTTGTTTTGTTTGAGCATATACAAAAAGACTGTATTCTATCATGAAAATACTTGTTCATCCATTTTTATTGCTGTTCTAATTACAAATTAGAAAATAGGAGCATTAAGATATCCATCAACAGATGAACGGCTAACAAAATTATAGCACACATAATGATGAAATCTCAATCAGTTGTAAAAAATATAAAATAAAATTGGCCAGGAAACAGAATCTGGAAATTATTCTACTGAGTGACCCAAGCTCAGTTAAACAAATACAAGTTTCATATATAGATTCTAACTTCTAATTTTAAAATATGTGTGTTTATGTAGGTTGTTTGAGTGAGGGTATAGGTCTAAGAAATCAGAAAAAGGACCAAGAAAGAGGAAACAGAGGTTTTAAGAAAGGGAAGAGGGTAATAGATCATATGTGACATAGAAGTGGAAAGGGGAATGCTGGCATTGGGAGAGTACAGCCAGGGGTGACAGAGAGTGAGAAAAAAGTGTGAAGAGTGATCAACAAAAACAAATGTGTGAATATTCCACAATGAGACCTGGTGTATTGTATGCTAATTCTGAAGCAAACAAACATACAAAACTCCAGGCTGTATTCATCCTTCAGACTGGTATTTCCCACACCTCTATTTTCAACAAATATACATTGTAGCTGGGAATATAGTTCAGAGGTAGGGTGTGCAAATCCCTGGGTTCAAGTCTAGCATTGCTAAAAGCAAAATCAAACAAACACAAAAAAAAATAGTATATATTACAAATCTTCTCCTTGCCTTAGTCTTCAGAGCATGTGGTGACTGTTTTTTTTTGTTTTGTTTTGTTTTGTTTTTGTTTTTTTTTTGGTGACTGTTTTTGTTTTTTGTTTTTCTTTTAAGTTTTACTTATTCTTATTTTATGTGTTTGCCTGAATGCATATCTGTGTACCACCTGTGTACACCTGTGCCCTCAGAAGCCAAAAGAGGGTACTGGAGTTCCAGGGGCTGAAGTTACAGACAGTTGTGAGCCATCATGTACATGCGAGGAATTGAACCTGGGTCCTCTGGAAGATCAGTCATTGTTCTTAACCACTGAGCCACCTCTCCACAGCAGTGAATGGTATCTTGGAGTCCTTCTTATGGCCTTTCAGTCACCTCCATTTCTTTAAATATACCATCTCCTGATCCAGAGATGCTTACGATCACCCTTGCATTCATTTCTCTCATCAACTCAGATTGTTGGAATCACTTCAGCAAAGCTTTAGTGTCTACTGAGCCCTGCAGGCTTCATATTATATTCATTAATTTTCCTGTTCTTTTAGTATCTACTGAGCCCTGCAGGCTTCATATTCATTCATTAATTTTCCTATTCCTTTTTTTCATTTTTATGTGAGTCACACCAACTTCCAGTAAGTCATCTCAAGCTTTTTCTTTCTTCTCCTTTCTTCCTTTCCTTTCTTTTTCTTTTCTTTTCTCTTTGAGTAGGGTTCCATGACACAGAGCCTGGACATCACTGTATAGAACTGACTGGTCTTGAATTTACAGTCACCTGCCTACTTATGCCCCTGCTGGGTGATTGATGCACACCACCACATCTGTCCCAGGAAGGCTTCTCTATTCTCTACGTTCAAGCACAGCTCTTCTCCCTGCTGCAGTGCATGCTTTAGCCCATTAAGTACCATCTGCCAACTAAATAGTGAGCTGCTTCCTTCACATTCAGCTCGATCAATATACATTTCTCAACTATGTTTGCTGTGCACTTACTCTCAGGGCTCCTAACATTCTCTCTATGCATGTGTTTTCCACAAGCTTTGCCTCTTACATCTGACCAAAACCATAACCTCTTTCCTCTGGCCCAGCGCAGAGTAGAAAGACCCAGAGGAAAGCAGAAATGATGGTTTAAGCTTTCTGTTCAAGAGAAGGGTACCTCCTTCTCCTGTATCAGAGTCTCCTCCATCTAACTTAGGTAGCTAGGTGAAATGCTAGGAAATGTCCACATACCCACTGCACTGGCATGGTGTTATTTGAGTTAGCTCCAAGCCTCCACTGTGATTAGTCTTGGCTTCAGCGTGGTCCTGTTGGGTGATTATGGACTTTTGGGAGGTATAGCATAGTGGGAGATTTTTAGGTTATTGGGGTTATGGGGAAATTCTCATAGTACTGGTAGTTGTCTTGGCTTTAGTTCCATCAATTACACTCTTTATAATGTGTTATGTATTAACTTGCTTGATCTTTAAAAAACATTGGCTATGATCTGTAACCTACATGTTAGTCAAATCAATAGAACTCACCCATCCAAAACTGTAAGATACATATATAAATTTCTGCATTTTGACATTAACTTAGGTGTTTTACTACAGCAATGGAAGGCTGACTAATATACTCACCAACATGGAGAAGGCACCTTCCCACACAAGTCTGTGTGTGCAGATTCAAGTCACTTTATTCTCTAGAGAATTACATGCTTTGAATTCCCCAGACATGCTGCTTTTCTTTTTGCTTCTAGCATACGGAGGCATAAAATGTGTTTTTAGTTTCGCATTCTCTCAGAGCAGAGCAATTTCCAGGCTCCCTTGTGTCTTCAAAATTTATCTCTGACCATGTTTCTATATTGCATGGAAACTGCCAACTTATTAGTAGGTCATCTATCTTATATAAATGACATTTACAAAGTGGATTTTAAACTCTGAGTGGGAAATAATGCTGTGTACTAGAGTGCTTTCTGATGGAAGGCAATGTTTCACAGTAAAAAGCCTGCTAGTTGGCAGCCAGAGACTGACATCCACCCCTGACTTCTCTAGTCTTCTCTCCATCCTCTTTCATATATGTCAAAAGCTAGAGCGTGTTTAAGACAGATACAAAATATTCATCTGCTGGTATGGCAAAGAAAGCACTTTCATCTATGACTGCAGATACCATACATATCTTTATGACTCCAATAGTCAGAACACAAGACACATTTTTTTTTTTTAAAATTAGATCCTAAATATTGACAATTGTATATCTACAACCATGTTCATCTGAGATGTTGAAATGAAAACAAGAAGAACATTTTCTGGTTCCAGTGGACTACCTTGGAGAAGCACAATGCAGACGGCTACTTCAATGGTCTTGCTTGGCTGCTGATGTTGCCTGCTTCAACATGCAGCTATTCAATAGCTCTTCAATGGGCACACATCCTCCTGCACAGACACCAAACTCCTACCCAGTGTTCTAATCTACAACCACCATCAGAGCTACCCTGCTAACTTCTATTTCCAGAAAACCTTTGTAAGAATTCTTTCTTCCTATCTAGAGGGAAAAGCTTCCTGGTGCACTAAAAACTATCTGCTCAGATTGAGTTACTGGAAACCTTCGCAGAAATGGAGATTCAAAGATGACTAAGGCCTCCTAACCCTTAAAAGGCTCAAGGCCTCCTACAAAGACCAAGTTCTAAAGCTATAGCAAAAGCAGTAAACCTGAACTGATAGGTCTGGTGTTTAAAGGAGAAGAAGAGCCATGGAACAATTGGAAAGGACGTTGAGTCCAATGTGGGCAGATCAGGGTAGCCATCCTAGAGGAGGTAAGATAAAATAAATGGATAAATGTGAGCAAAGGCTGAGGGCCAGAGCAATACCCATGTGGAGGGAGGAAATGGAAGGAAGCTTAGGAAAGGGCGAGAAAGTACCCAGAGAATCTGTGTGTTTTGAGGACTGGGACTTCCTTCTGGAAGCTGGAGAGGATGAAAACACTCTTGGAAAGGAAGGGTGTAGGTTCACACAGACAGTTCTGTTGCATTTTAGTCATTTAAAAACTTTAAGTGGTGATAAAATTGTGAGGGATCTGGTTTCTCTTCTAATATTTTTCTCCACCTTGAGCCACTAGCATGGGCTGACCCTTGAGCTTGTGACTGATCTTTCTGCCTTAGCCACTCAGCCAGCCTCTCAAGCAGGGGCATTATAAGTGTGTGTGCATTTTTTCACACATTTTCTCACTGCATTTTCTCCCCAATCATTTGGTTCTTTGCAATGAATGATAAATTGTTCGGGATGTAACTCTTGTTTTATTCTAATGCAATGTAAGACCTTCTACCCTGTTTTTTGTTTTTCTCATGAATGCAGAGCTAGAGGAGAGGCACATCATTACCTGTACTAATCTCCATCCTATACATCATGTGCAAGTTCTTGGTGAGAACCTGTATGTTGATGTCTGCTATATGAAAAACTGAGCATAATACTCAGCAGTGGGGCATATTAGGAGCTTGCTGCCATTGGGGATTTGAACGATAATAATTACAGTAGAATTTTATTTTATTAAAAATGTATTTGTTATTCCAGAACTCCAGAGACAGAGGCAGGCAGATCTCTGTGAGTTCAAAGCCAGCCTGGTCTACACAGATAGTTCTAGGACAGCCAAGGCTACACAAAGAAACTCTGTCTCCAAAACAACAACAAAAATGTGTTTGTTATTTTTAGTTGTGTGTGTGTGTGTGTGTGTGTGTGTGTGTGAGAGAGAGAGAGAGAGAGAAAGAGACTTTATATGCAACGTGTGTGTAAATGCTCTTGGAGGCCAGAGGGTGTAGGGTTCTCTAGAATTTGGGAGTGATGTTTTAGGTTTTAATTCAAGATGTTTACCATTCAATCTTGTAAAGGAAACAATTTAAAGCATCAATCACCTTCAAACTCAATACAACTGGTTTAAAAAAATCACTGTTCTTAGTAATCTCTAAGTCACTGAGTTTCCTTTATCTGCATTTCTGTCCATCAGATTCCAAGTTGATTAGTTCTCTCCCAGACTTCCCATACTGCCTCTCTCCTCTTTCTGTTTTGGAATTACAGGTCTTTGAAAGTCATCAGAAATCTCTGCCCAGAAATTCAAGTATTCCCCAAATTGCCAGAATTAGATGCCAGCACATTTGAAATCTCACCCATACTAATTTCCCTGTGCACTGGAATTCTGGGTTTGAAATACTGGTTTTAGAAGTTTGTTTTTATTTTTGCATTTGAGTTAGTTTTGTTTGCTTGTTTGTAGCATTTCATTTTAAATGTCTACTTTCATAGAAAACACTCCCTTTAAGTCCTTTTCTGAACAGAAATGAAGGAGGGGTAGAGTGAGTGTGGGCAGATGAGAGGTGAGTGGAGGGGATGGGAGGAGGGAGGGAAACCACAGTCAGGATGTAAAATAAATAAATTAATTAAAAAAATAAACTAAATCTTCCAAGAGAAGCAAATGGGACAAATCCAATTTGAACACCCTGTTCTCTGAGGTCTCAGCCTCTCTTCAGAAGTAGTTCACTCTAGGCCCTTGGAAATTGCCTGCTCTTGGTACCTGCAAGTTTATGCTTCCCATGGACTCAGAGAATGGGTGGGAGATGCCATTTCTGTTGGATGGACCAGAACTGCTGGTAGCTGAATGGTTGGGGGCGATGACTGCAGGGGATTTTTTTACTTTGTTATATACAAAACCAAGGTGATTTCCTTCATGTCACTTTTCAGAGTTAAAACATGAACTTTCACTACCAAATTCTAGGAATGTTGCACCAAAATTATCCTGGGATATCTTTATACCCCTTAGTAGCTATTTCTTGCCCACCTGTGTATCTGACTGGTCTACTATCTCTTTTGATTGTCACATAAAACCCTGGAATGGATTAACATGACAGATTACTGACTTCCACTGTCCCCCAAAGCAAGAGCCATCAGATAACATCTGAAACCTACAGCAGTTTTCTCCATTTTTGCTGTAGCCCATCAGCCCACCTACCTGCTGTAGCCATCAATGCATCAATGTTTGGTTTAATGTATTCATTTGTGACTGTCCTTTGTTCTGTGACTATGTAAGTGTATGTACCTTGAGTAGAGGAGGAGTGTGTCATTTAAATTCATGTTCCTGGGCCATGCTTACATTTGGCTTAGAATACACTACCTCTTACAGTTTAGAATGAGAATCACATTTTTTCTAGGACAAAAGGAACTCACACTTTAAGAATCTCTGTCCCTCAAGCCCTCACTGGGGTGAGCCAAGACCCTAATAGGATTTACTCCTCATGTTTGGGGTGGTAACATCTTCTTCTTTGGATCTTAAAGTTTCAAACAGAGATATGGTCTTTGGGTCTTTGAGTTAAATGAGATATTAGCTGACAGGAGAGAAGAGACACTTGGAGTTCTCCAAAAGAATGCCAACCTGCACCAGGCTTTTCTTCTTCTAGCTTTCATAAGACCTACTTAAGCTCTATGAAAAAGGCACTATCAGTGTGGTCTTCTGGTCTGGACTAAGTTTTCCTTTGGTTTGATTGGAGAATGGGCAAGGGATTAGAGAGAAGTATCTCCATGGACTGTAGGTGAGAGGGAAGCCACTGACCCCATTTCCAGTGATTGATCTTCTCTCCAAGCAGGTAGGTGCCGAAAGTCAGGATGAAACTGACTGAGAAGAAGATGATAATACCCAGAGAGTTAAGGGAGGCAAACACTGGATACACCCAGTTTCCGGTCTGAGAGTAGCGCCATAGGATCCTGCATGAACAAGGAGTGAAAATGATCATAGAGGCCAGCCAGCTATTTTCACCTCAGGCTCAGTGGGTCATTGGATGACACCAGTCTATAAAAAAGGTTATAACTAATAAGAGAAAACTATATACAATAGGTACAATAACTATATAAATATATACAAGCAATAATTACATCAGTAATGTCCAGTTCAGAAACAATTGACACATTCACAGAAAATATTCCATTATTTATCCTATTTAGGTGAGACCAAAGGATTGTACCTAATTCACTTTCTATGTAACTTGTATTACTAAAAACTATATTTTGATGTCTCTCAAACATACACTTTAAGCTCTTAGCAAGTTTTTTATTTGCTAAAATTGTCACTAAAAAACTATAACTATCTCATCTTCAACTCCCTCAGAGATCCAAGCAGGAAATAAAATAAACTAAACAGGAAGTGCAAGCAATTACATAAAGTAGTCCCAAAGATAAACAGGGGAGAGTCGGTCATCTCCTAGTGTAGATATTTGTTTTAGTAAAACATCTATTTTCATGGAATGAGTTGACTTTTCCTTATCTAATTGTGACCCATATGGATGGAAGAGTGGAAGCACAAAACACATCATCAAAGGAGGGTGTGTGAGATGGACAGCTGACTGAGACATTGGATGTGTAGATGGTGTCAGTCTTGTTGTGTGCAGCTGAAGGAGTGGTGTGTACTGACTGGTGTTGGTACCAAGAAGACATTGCAGCTCTCTTAGTCCTTCAAGTGTTGTTGACACAGGCTGGGTAGAGATGGTGCATCATTGCTCCAAAATGAGATACCTGGAGATGATGTGTTATTCCCGATTTTAGCTCACAGGAATACTTAGGGATCCAGTATTGGGAAGGAATAGATGAGTCGGTAGAGAGGATCAGAACTTACTCATGTGAAGGTAGAATATAAGTTGTTTCTGGGAGGCCAAAGGAAAGAAAAGACACGCTGGGAGAGAAGCCATGATGTCTAAGTGAAGACTAAAAGTGCAGTATACTGGAAGCCAACTGCACTGAAGATGCCAAAGTCTGAAATAACTTAAAACAGACTATGTGTTAAGGGACGATGTAGCCTCAGCTGCAGCTTACAATTGTTAAGTGTACCGAATCTGGAAGAAGATTCTGTGACTTAAATGTTCAGTCTGCCACCTATTAGCTGCATTACCTCCAGCAGTTTATTAACTCTGCTGATGCAGACTGAGAATCTGAATAGCCCAGACCTCATCAGGATGCTGAAAGAATAAAGGAAATGAAAGATGTGTTTGCCACCCATGTATTTCATATGTAAGATCCATAAGATAGTGCCTGGCATGTGGGAGTCTGACAGGAGTTCCTAAGAAGCCATGGAGCACAACAGTCTCTTGTAAGAGAGAAAATATGCCAAGCCTGGGAAACAGAATTCCAACATGGTCCTCTATCAGAGGAGTTTAGAAAAATGAAGCTTTGTGCTTAATTAAACTTTCAAAAATCTGAATGTAATCTCTGTCACTTCAAATACATTCAGTTTGGTAAGTGTTTTGTGAGGAGGGCTAATATTCATGGGGCAGGACTAGGGTGGGGCAAAGGAGATCTGGAGTGTGGAATTTTACAGGCTCAGCTCTTTGTGTCCAAGGATACTGTCAACTGCTGCAGAAGACTGGAACACACTGTGGCCCCTGAGATTGTGTTATTTACTGGAAAAACCTGTTTCTAGTGGTGGTGAAGCTCAGCCCAGGAGCTTTCTGTTTGGATAATGTAAATAAACTTAAATACAATCAACCATAGGTCAAGAGTTGGAGCAAGCAGTCAGCTGGCAGGAAAAACAGTCATAGAGAGTAAGAAGGAGAATGGGTAGAGAGACTCACAGGAAGTAGAAAGGAGGGACATTCAGTTTGAGGAGTTTTGTTTGAGTGCATTCTGGGACATCAGTGGAGAAGGAAGGTCAGCTGGGTGCTTTCTCTGCCTCTCTGAGCTATTAGGTTTTTATGCCAGCATCTGACTCCTGAGTTTTTATTGGTAAAATCGAATAATTGAGATTTAGCCAATAACAACAGTCAACAGAGTAGAGGGTGTGTTTATGGGATGCAGAAATATATGTGCAAATCTTATGTATATTAATAGGCTAACATGTAGAATAATAAATAATTCACCTAATTCAAAAACACTTCCAAGCAATCCAATAAAAAAAGATAGGTGACTTGGATAGACATTCCACAAAGAAGAAAACAAGTAAGATGTCAGGTGTTACTAACATTTGGAGAATGCAGATCAAAGTCCTGAGCCATCACATCATTACACAGGATGGCTACTTTTAAAACAAGGCCAGTAACAAACCACAGGCGTTCATGAGGAAATGACGAAATTGGATTCCTTCTATGCCATTGGCTAGAAAAACTATAAGGAGGTTCTTCAGAGAGTTAAGATAGGTTATCAGGCCTTGTATACTCATTACCACTGGGTAACATGCTCTACATGCTCTACAACTTAAAATCAGAGACCCAAAGATATCAGTGCCTTTAGAGGTTATAGCTCAAAGATGGAAACAGCCCAAGAGGCCATAGATGGGCAAATGGAGGCTTAAAACATGATGCTAAAAAGAGAAACATTTGAAAGTAGCTTCCAACGTTGAAGGTGCTATGGACACTTGCAATTCCATTTATAGAGGAGGTGTCAGATTCATAGAGACAGAAAGGTTGATGGATGGTGTGAAGAGTGTGAAGAAAACTGATGGAGAAGTGTATAGTGTGTTCAAAGTTCTGGACAGGGAATGCTGGCAATAGCTGCTTAATACATAAATGTACTTAATGCCACTAAAGTATACAATTCAATTGGGTAAAATGATTAATTTTGTTATGTTCACTTTGTCACAAAATTAAATGCTAGCTAGTTTTATTTACACTTAACATAAGTAAGAGACATTTTGAAGCAGGAACCTCAACAGAGACAATTCCCTGCTAAATTAATCTGTAGGCAAGCCTGTGGTACATTTCTTGATTGATAATTGATGTGGTCAAGCCCAGTTCATTGTGAATGATGCAGGTGGTCCTGGGTTCTATAAGAAGCAGGCTTGAGAAAACCATGGTAAGCAATTCAGTAACATTCCTCCTTGGATTCTGCCTCACTTATCATCTTCAGATTCCTGCCCTGCTTGACTTCCTGCCCTGACTTTTTTCAGTGACAGAGTGTGACCTGGGAGTTATGAGTTGAAATAAACTCTTTTCCTGTCCTCAATTTGGCCTTGGCCATGGTGTGTTTTGTTTTGTTTTGTTTGTTTAAAGCAACAGGAATTCTAAGTCAGGCAGCATCAGTCTTGGGGTCATGCAAATGTATGACCAGGCTCGATGTTTGGTTCTTAGTCTGGTCCTGCCAGGATCTTTATTCCATCCAGCCACTCCCTGTTACACGAATGATGTGTTAACAATACTAGGATGGAGAAGTGCATGGCAGAGATGCATTACAGAAGGCTTTTCATGTGTTTCTTACCTGCATGGTTGTTCTTAGAACAGAGCAGAATAGGAACAAGAAGCAGAAAACAAATATCCCCAAGCAGATAGGAATGGATCCCTGAGCATATCTAACAGACTGTATTAATTACTTCACATGCTTTACTTTAGGTACATGAAATTAGGGCTTCCTACCTAACTCCCGTGTCTTAAGGTAGTCCACAAACAAGGACATTTCCCCAGGGATGTGGAAAGTTTCTGTTAACTTCACTTTTCTCTCCTTGCAGCAAAAGGCTTATGAAGGAAGGATCCTGGGGTTAGTAACCAATTGTTCCCACTTCACAGAGAGCACTCCAAAGAAGTGACAGCTGTGGGCAGAGACAGGAGAAGCAGAAGAAAGTCCAGTGGAGTCAGAGGTAGGAACTGTTAAAGGGCATTCTGCAGGCCTGAGTAAGGAGAGTCCCTGTGACCATTGGAATCATTTCTCTGTGGTTTCCTTGAATATAGTGAGAAAAAGGGTGTAGGAAAGAGAGAGGGAGGGAGGGAGGGAGGGAGGGAGGGAGGGAGGGAGAGAGGGAGATGGCCATACACCTTGCTTGCATCTCACTTCTATCTCCTGCATAAGTTGAATTATGAAACTCATCCACATCATACTGATACACCTTCTTTGGGAGTGAGACTTCCTCCTTGTTATGGGGATTCTTGCCTGCCTGATCTCAGCTGTGGGCCACCTCAGCTGCCCTCCTGCCCCATCTGATCAGCGACCTGGATGCCCCTTCACCCATCTCACTTCAGAAAGCATGCAGTGAATTTCCTCTTAGTGGGTGGGGCTCAGTCTTCTCTGTAGAGAGAAACTTCTGTGTGGGGAGTGTGGGGGTAGATATTACTTTCCTAATGCCCTGTATACACCATAAACAAATCAAAGCAGCATTAGATTTTTTTGGGGGGAGGGATGTTCAAAGCAATGTTTCTCTATGTAGAGCCGGCCATCCTGGAACTAGCCTGTAGACTAGTCTCATCCTGAACACAGAGATCTACCTGCCTCTGTCTCCTGAGTGCTGGGATTAAAAGCATACAAATAGTACCTGAATATCGGATTTTAAACTGCCTATTTAAGAACACTATATTCTGAACTATCTCTTCACAATTCATCCTCATCTCTATTAATGAAACTATAATCTTTCCTGGCCACTATCTGAAAATTCTTAAAGTATCCTTAATGTGTCCTTCACATTTACCCATTATATGTCAATCAATCCATAAACCTAGTCCAATCCTTCAACAATATATTTCTGGTAGATTCTTCATTTCAAAAGAATCTGGTACCTTCTTTATGCTGTTGTTATTTTGTGTTTCTGCTACAAGCATTGTAATTACTTTTTAATTTGTACCCCAGAAACCCACCCCTAAATGCTGATAATAGAAGTGTATTGTGTGACATCCTAATAGTTATTTTCATACATCAGCATGATGCCTAGTGAGTACTACTGTAGAAAATGGAGCTGGAATTCTAAACCTTGCTAAGATTTAAGTTTAAAAACCATGCTGTGGGAGTATTGTTCACACCGTCACTCCTCTGTGCCAATAAAGCCATCTTGAGTCAAGGATGGAGCTAGCAATTGGCTGACCAGGATTAGCCACTGAGATGTTGGAGGACTGAGAATGTTGGATAGAGATGGGCAGGAAGAAAGGAGGAGATGCTGAAGGGATTTCTGGGGCTTTTCCGATGGGGATGGGGCTTGGAAAGTAGGAATGTCCTTCCACTGTTCCTTGGATTTATCAGGTTTTCAACCTCAATTTCTGACTCCTGAGTTTTACTAATACAGAAGAATTTAGTTACACACTATAAAGCCATGTTTGACTGTGATGTTTCTAGATAAAGGTTACATTTCAGAACTAACAAGCAGTAGCTCTTGGAAAGATTTCACCATGATGCAACAATTAGAAAAGAAGAGAATTGGAAGTGTAGGTATGGCCAGCTGATATGAACTCAGCTTGGTTCAGCTGTTAGCAACAGGTAATATATTCTTGTGCTATGATTTATAATTGTTTGTAGAAATGAGGAATGTGCTTAAGTATTGTTATTCTTGAGAAGTGTGGTAGTTAATGTTGACTGTTAACCTTATAGAAACTGGAATAATCCAGGAGACAAATACCTGAACATACGTGTGATGGATTATTCTGACTTGGTTAGCCTCTTGGGCATGGCTATGAGGGATTATGTTGATTATGTTGACTGAGATAGAAAGGCTCTAAAGTGAGTGGTACCATTCACTAGTCTGGGACCCTGAACTGTACAGAGAAGAGGGCATTACCTGACGCACATGCCTTTATCATTCTCATCTTGCTGACTGCGGATGCAGCCAATGTGAACTGTCTGCTGTGGTTCTAATCCTGTGTGGTCTTTGGGGTCTCAGACCCTAAGCTTTCATGGTGCCTTCTCTTACTGTTCCTTCCTTCTCTGTGTTCTTGCAGCTCCTTCTGCTTTCCATACATTTTATCACTTCCCAGCTCAGGCTCCTGTAGTTTGTATGCATGGCTCATTCTTGCTTATTAAGTATCAGTCCCTTCAGGCTGGAGCCTGGCCTTATATGACCTCACTTTTCCTAGCTGTACCAACTCTGTATTAGGGGAAACGTGTTCAAATCCCCTTTTTAAAAAGGAAAAAGGCCAGCAGCAGGAACATCCCTTTTTCTAACCATCACCACGGCCACAGACAGAGTGAGGCGAGGTGTTTTGGGAGTAAGAGAGCAGAAAGGCATAAGCAAGACACCGGATTTATAGGTGACTAAAGCTTTCCAAAGGAAATGAAACATTTTTAGTCATTACTCCTCTGCACGGCTTTGTTTTCCTTCTGCAGAGCCAAACCTCCAATTTTGCAACCTGAAAAGTAACAGAAAGTGAACAGCACAGGGGAGGCAGTCCTCAGGGGTCTGCTCAGCTATTTTTAGGCCATTGCATTGTGGTTTTATCAGAATGATGTCTCTGATGCAGTTAGCATCTCACAGTAGACTTGTGTTTCTCATGGTCCCTGTGGCCCAGCCCCTGTTCAGGATCTCATTATTGCTATGGTAGCTCCCCATTTGACCATCTCAACCAGCACACCCTAAGAGCTGACCTATAGCACTTCTCCAAGGGTGTCTACCACTAGGGATCATACTATGACCATGTGTGCTCATGAGAGCCTGAAGGTGCATTTTATTTAACAGCTAGCAGGTAGCAAAGTGTCTCAGGCCCTCTGAATTGAATGATGGAAGTGTCTACTCTGAGCCAACAACAGACTGCCCTCAGGTATACATGTATTCCATTTCATCCAGTATACAGCTGGGTCTACGCCACCTTAACCTGGGCTCTCTTATTTCTAAACCTAGTTTTTTCTCCCTGCTCATCTCCTGTCTGTGAAAAACCAACATGCTGGGGGAGGAGATGGGCATAAAGCTCTCCTTAGTCTCAGCACTTTTAAATCTTCAAGGTTTTGTGCTTGTACCTTGTTCCTTCCTGGCTAGATCCCTCTGCCTTATGATCTCGTGACCTTGAGCATGCCATGGCAGCCACTGGAACTCTAGTGTTCAGAGGCCAGTCGATGGCTAAGTTACTCTCCTCCATTCGTGCTCTGAGATTGTGGTTTTGGAGCGTATGACTGATACTGATATGCCTGAGTTTCTACTCTCTTCTTCCTTAGTCTCATTTCCACATTCAGTCAGGGTCACCTGGTCACCTGGTCACCTTCCCTACCTTTGCATGTATCTCACGGTACTTACTGACTCTGTGATCTGGGTTCCCAGGTAGAGCTCTGTTTGCTTAAAGTGTCCCTTTTATAAACTTCAAAGACCCCAAAGCATGGAAGACAGTACAGAACACTTAATTCTCAGAGAAATTCTGTTATGCAAGAGCTGTCTTCAAGAGCAAAGCAAGAAAGACCTTAGCAGTGGAGGGGAGGGTGGTAAGGAAAATTTGGGGAAATTATGGGAAGGAAAGAAAGTCATGGTGTCCTGGGTACCAAGCTGGTAACTACTATGAAAAATGTGCCACTAAAGGGCCTGGGATGTCCTCTCCAGTCTTAGGGTTCTTATTTCTATGAAGAGACACTGTAACCACAGCAACTCTTATAAAGGAAACTATTTCATTGGGTGGCTTAGAGTTTCAGAGGTTTAGTTCATTATAATGATGAGATGTGTTAGCATATAGGCAGACATGGTGCTAGAGAAGGAGATGAGAGGTCTACATCTTGCAAGCAACAGGAAATGAACTAAGATATGGGGTGTGGCTTGAGCATACATGAAACTTCAAAGCTCACCTTCACAGTGACACACTTCCTCTAACAAGGCCACACCTACTCCAACAAAGCCATACCTCCAGTAGTACCATTCCCTGTGAGGTTATGGAGCCCAGTTACATTCAGACTACCACACCTGCGCATGTCTTTTGAAATGCCATCTTATGCTTTGTTCTCATTATTAATAGAGCACTGTACTAAATGACTTTCCATATAGAGACTGGGGGGATGATCCAGACTGCCATGTGTTCAATATTCAGATTCTATTCATGGATGATATGGCCCTTTTAAGCATGAAATGGTGTCACAGGAGAAGACTGTGGAAAGTAGGCAGGGATATAGCTTATTAGTAGATTGCTTGCCTACTATGCATGAAGCCCTCAGTTCAATCCCAGTATTATAAACTGGACAAGGTAATTATTGTAGTTTGAATGAAAATGGCTGCCATAACCATAGGCTCCTAGGGAGTGGCACTATTAGGAGATACATTCTTGTTGGAGTAGGTATGGCTTTGTTGGAGAAAGTGTGTCACTGGTGGTGGGCTTTGAGATTTCAGATGCTCAACCCAAGCCTAGGGTCAGTCTCTTCCTGCTCCTGACAATCCAGATGTAGAACTCTCAGCTCCTTCTCCAGCACCATTTGTGCCTATGTGCTGCCATGCTTCTTGCCATAATAATAATGGACTAAACCTCCAAACCTGTAAGCTAGCTTCAATTAAATGTTTTCCTTATAGGGGTTGCCATGGTCAAGGTGTCTCTTCACAGCAATAGAAACCCCAACTAAGTCAGTGATATACTTCTCTAAGTCTGTCACTTGGGAAGTAGAGACAGGAAGACCCCAAGTGAAGATCATTGGGTTATTCTCAGCCATACCAAGAGCTTGAGGCCACCATGAGCTACTTATGACCTTGTCTCAAAATAAATAAGCAAAGAAAGAAAGAAGATGTGGAAGAGAACTGGATTTCCTCAAGTACTGGACAGAAGGTCATGTGCATGCCCTTGACTGCAGACCATTGGGCAACATTAAAAAGAGTGAGGCTCATTAGGGGATTAAATGATGAAATCAAGGCCAGTTACTTGATTCATTTCCCATTTTTTTCAGGTCTCTGACAACTGCTCTATAGGTGGTAATATCTGAGACCTAAGATGATGCCGGGCAGCAGAGCTGGCTCCACCTGCCCAATGCCTTTTTAGATGGAGTACATATGGATGCAGTGAATCATTCATTCATTCAAATATTCTAATTGCAAATGAAACTGAAATCAATATATTCTTGGACATACAGACTTGTGTGCTACTTTGCAATAGTTACTACTTTTCATGAGGCAAGAGCAAGAAAGTTGTGGCTTGCTCTGTGTGTGTGTGTGTGTGTGTGTGTGTGTGTGTGTATCCTCCGAATATGAGTTTTTCATATGAGTATTAAAATCAAACAGTAAGAACCCTTTCCCTCTGGAAATTTAAAGATTGGTTAGATCACCAATAAACCATTAAAAGTCATGATTTGTATCTTTTCATAGACTTCATTTGGGTCACCAATGGCAAGTGTCAGTTGACACTTTCTCTGCGACTCTTACCTGATAATGTAAGCAATATTACAAATACTCAACAAGGCGAGGCCTAGCTTCTTTGATGGATAGTGGTGTGGTCTGAGAATGGTTTCAACCAGCGAGAAAGGCAATATGGAGGTATGCTAGAGAAGAAAATAAGACAAACTGTAAGGTAGGGCTCCCCACTTCACACAGTGCACAGAATCCACTTGTCTCTTTCCAGTCTATCCACTTGTACACAGCCAGGTTGGCCTTTGCCACATACAGTTAGGTCATTGTCCTTAGGTGTCCAAGGCCCTTCTGAGGCTCCCAGTTACTTGCTGTTGGTTTACACTCCTCTGTGTGAATTCTAAGGTGTTTTAAAATGTGCTACCATCCTCTTCAGCCTTGCATGCTGCCTGCTGTACCCTTTCCCTAACACACCACACACACAAACACACACACACACACACACACACACACACACACACACACATTGTCCCTTATGTATACACCCACAAATGCCTACTATTTCTCCTTTTCCATGTGGACAGGACAGTGTCCCTCAGAGTTCCCTGCACTTGGCATGCTGCTTCAATCCAGAAGCCTCAATGTGCTTCCTCTCCATAAATGGGCTGTCTCTTTTCCCTCTGTGTGCATGCATGGATCTATGCTCCTGACAACCGATGCTATCTTCTATGGCACTCTCTGTGAATTTTTTCTCTAATTTCTCTTGATTTGCTGCTGTTATATTTGGTGCCATGTATTCTCATACTGACGTTGTGTATCCATGAGCATAGGGTGTGGGGCAGAAAACACTCCCCACATTTTCTGTGTTCCCTCTCTGCACTCAGTCCTGAGCTCAGTCCTGCTGGGGATGGTAAAAGGCTCCTTCTGAAATTCCCAAATCTCACCTTCTTCCCCATATCTTCCCTCTTTATAACATCTGCATGGTCACATCCTTCAAATACTTAAAATTCCATTAAAAAATATAGTCAAGGAAATGCACCTCTAGGGATGAGGTTGTTGGTAGAAACTGCAGGGGCTACTCCCTTCTGAATTTTGGGAGCTGCTCTAGCTTCAGTCCCTGGGGGTCTGAACACATGCTCCATCCATTGCTGAAGACATTACAAAGCCCCTCTGTCACTCTCACGCTAGATGACACAGTTCTTTGAAGCCCCTTGGACCCAAGGCTTTCTGATGCTGAGTCCTGGTGACTGTCAGCACTCATGTCACAGAGTCCTCAGGGTTTGAGAGGGTCTGTGTGCTCCTCTCCAGCCTATGGGGCTGGAGCTCAGGTCTCTGTCTTGGGGCACTCACTCCTCATTGTCAGTGCCATAAGACTTGTGTTCAAGAGGAGTCCCCTAGAATTATTTGCTTTTTTTTTTTTATTCCTTGCAGCTAGGCCCCAATCACAATGTTGAGATGAGCTTCAGGTAACCAGTTTTGTGAGAAGTAGGACTGGAGAAATAAGGAGAAAATGTTAAGGAGAGGAGTGAGAGCTTCATTGGCTAGAGTGTCCAGCCAGGGTCACAAGTGGGTGACACTGAACAGCCAAGTATCCTAAGAGCTTGGGATCCTGTATTACAGTAACGAGGCATGGACAATAGCATAGCTTTTATACACTTGAACCCGGTTCTGCATGTGCTGACTGGCTAGATGGATGTACAATGGAGAAAGTTACAGATTCTCTCTTGTGCCCTGTACCTTTTTATGAGACTGACTAAAGTTTGCAGCTTTTGCGTGTTTCTCCAAAAAAGAAGCATGGTGTTGGGCATAATCTTCCTAATGCCACCTTGGGGCAATAGCCGAAGACCTCTTGGGTTGGGCTACCCTGCTGTCAAATGGGGATAATTACATGAGCACTTTTGGTAAGTTTATATGAATCACTTAGTCCTAGGTCATTGACAGCATCTGGTGGCCACCTGCCATGGTTGTCACTATTATTATTGTAAATTCCATCCTTCTTTTGGGTGGATTCAATGTGGAGAATGGTCTGGGGTGTTCAAAGCTCAGATGTTCCTGGCCTTTGCTTTGCAAGCAGCTACAGCATGCATTCTAGAGGATGGGAGGACAGCCATCTTGGGTTGTCTGGGGACTCCTCCCCTGCCTACCACAGACACCAAAGCTCCCAGACACAGCGGACTCCATTCCTGATCATTCTCATTGACTGATATCTGTGCTGTCTCTATCTAGAAGCCACCATGGGAGCTAAGGGACAGAGATGTCTGCTCTACACAGACACCTGCCTGTCTTCCTGCCTTTGCTCTGTAGCAGTGAGAAGGAAGGATCCAGCTTCTATTAAGAGTCATTAACAGGTCCATTATGCTGGCCATTGAGCTGACAGATTTTATTAACCTCACCCACAACCAGAAACTCCCTGTTGTCTGCACTAATGATCATTGGGAACTGAATTCCTGTGGAATAATGTAGTATGTTTGCTTAGGAGTAAATGAGTTCATGGTGATTAATGCTTTTATAACCAACAACTCGGGATGCATGATTGGCCACCTCTACTAGGTGCCTGCCCTTTGCTAGTGACATTCAATTGGATTTTCAAATGAACTCTCCCTGATGGCTGCTGGGAAATTCACTTCCGTGATACTATTAGTGATGGTCCATAGACAGCAGCTTCTCACCAGTGAAAAGGTCTTTTAAAGCATCACATTTTCTCACAGGGGTTTGGGGTAGGCAGGAGCGAGACAGGAAGACTGCAATTTCCAGGCTTTGTAAATATTAAGCTACTGAGCAGAGCCAAGCATGATGCAATAAACCTCTCAGTATTTCAGATGTATCTGTGTCTCACCTCCCATTGACATAAATTACATAACCTCTGCCAGAGAGCACATATTTCAAAGAAAAAAAATGGGGGAAAAAGTTCAATAAGAGAAAAAAATCAAATATGCTTTCTGCTTCCAACAAAATCTAATAATTAGTCTAGGATTGACACAAATTAGAATGCTGCCAAAAATTACCGAAAACAGTGACTCATTCTGTATTTCAATTAACAGTTTCTCAGTTTCCCTTATAAACCGTGAAGCTGACAAAAATTAATTATCTCAGAGGGGGTAAAATATTTCCTTCTGAAGTAAACAAAGCATCACAGGTTGAAACAATGGCATATGTAAACACAGTGGGGGGGGGAATCCATCTCTTCTAGTCAATGAAGTTGTCATTTGGGTGGATTCTCCTGTCAATGCATCCGAATGTAAGGCAAATGCTGCTCTCCCCATCTGGTCCTCCTGGCTATTCCTTCTCTCCCATTCTTTCTATAATGCCAATTTCCATCAGAATTACATGTGCAATGTTTAGGTATTAGTACAACAATTGCACTTTAGATTATATGGGGTTGTGAATAATGACCATAGAACCTTCTTACTAGATTTCAAGAGTGGCATCTGAGGAAGTGATGGTGGTTTGGGTTTGCATTCCTATTTGCCTCCTACTTGCCATGGCTATGAACTAAACCTACAGTGGACACCTTCTCTGCCTGACTCTCAAGATGCAATCTTGTGCCAGTAAAGGAACTAGCAGGGTCCACAGGCTTCTTGCTTTGGTTTGGGTCTTACTCTGCAGTTCGGGGTCTGTCTTTCAGTATTGCAGTTTTAGCCTGCTTATAGTCATGGAGGTCCCAAAGACTCCATCTACAGGACAGCCAGTCACCTTAGACTCTGAAGGTGGGATGGGGGTTGGGGAGAAGCATTTCAATTTCTCTAATGAAAAAACACTAGGGAGATTACATATTTTAAAAATCAGATAACTTTAAAATCTTTAACCTTTGTATCTTTCCTCTAATTCATTTCCTTGCCAGAATCTTTCTTGTGTTGTGTTCACTCAATCAAGATTAACAAGCCAACTTTTGTCTTTGAAGAGCGGCGGCTGTCAGGCAGTTTCTCCTTCAGAGGCCCTTTCACATCCCAGACTAATGACATGCTGCTGTTTCATACAGGCCTCTCACCACCTCCTCTGTCAAGACAGCACTTGTAGAGAAGAATCAACTTGTGGTGTTGACTTTTCCCAAACATGAAAGCATATCAGTGAGGCAGCTTCTCCATTAGGTTAGTTAGTTAAGGAAGACCCTCGGCTGTGAGCCGGGATGGACCCTTCCTTCTGAGGTTGCCCTTATCAGAGATTTGGCTTTAGCAATGAGAAAATCGACTAGTGCAACTTCTTTTCATGGTGCTAATGTGGGTGAAATGTTTTTAAATGAACTTTAGTGTGTTGTGAGATCGTATTTCTGGACACAAAGATAGATCTTATAATAAACCAGACACACCAAAACAAATAATTAACTTGCACAAAAGTTTCTTAGGAACAAACATGACAAAACATCAATCAAATTTTAAATGTGAATGTAGAAGAAATAAGCAAACCTTATTGAAGGAGTATTACTCCAGGCTTGTCACATGGCTCACGATTACACCATGTCCCTTTGCATGCAGTGAGAGCTGTTTGGTTAAACCCACTAGGGCAGAGCCTGGTTTTGTTAACACCACATTTTCCTAGGCTAATAGCTTTTGACCCTCTTCCTCACTGACTTCCTGCCTCAAATCCCCTCAAGACAACAGTGGAGGTCCTGAATGTGCAGCTGGGACTATTTTATAGTTCCCAAGCTAAAGCCATCTGTATTGCAGACTCCCTTCTATTGTTAAAAAGGTTCAGTTTTGCTTGAAGTAAATCTGATAATATGGTAATTCAGAAATGTACACACAGGTCATTCAGTATTTACCACTAGGGCATCTTGGGTTTTAACTCTTGTGTCTCTGCTGTGGGTAAGACTTTTCTCCAGCTTCAATATCACACTTTTAAAAGAGGACGGTACTTGTAAAATAAAATTCTCTTTTACTTTCTAGGAACTCACTGGCAAGACTCCACCGTAATTACAGAGTCAATGTGATACTGCCTTGGGCAAGGGGTGGAGGGTGGCGGGACATAAACCACCCACAGACAGAGCTACAAGCTCTGGGTTTATCTCTACTACCCACCTAGGTTGGCAGACACAGGTTGCCCACGTGCAAAGAAGTTAAAAACTAACTGTCTCATTTATAGGAAAGGACTGTTATGGTTTTTCCATTTTACTCTGAAATGCATCTGGACCGATGAAATGATGCATGGAGAGATGGACCAATTTATGCTAAGCCAGTGGACCAGCAAGTGCAGAACCAATAGCTCACCATAAAATCCCTTCATCGCTATGCCGGAAAATTTTCATAACAAGACACTGAGGGTGTTGGATAGCTTTCACTCATCTGAAAATAAATAGTCCCGTGGGGCAAGAGTGGAGGTGTGCTACTATTTATTATGGATGCGTTTTTGAACGGGTAACTGGACAGCTTCTCGAACTTTCTGAAAGCTTTGTTAGCCATCTTCCACTTATAAACTGTTATCCTTTGGGTTAACCTGTAGTTAGCCCAAGCATCATTCTCCTACCTGGAGAAGCGAGTTGGTTTTAGAAGAGTTCAGTTGGAGAAGTAATGATGCTTTGGATTCTATCTAGTTAGGGTCAGATACAACAGACACCTGCCATCGCAGGACTGTCTTGTTAGTGCATCCTGCCCCTTCTTGTCCTTCCTTTCCTCTGATGCCTGCAACACTGGTTCCTGTAACCATTGACTTGCTCCTTGAGACCTTATATCCGAACTTTATATTCTCCGCACATGCTTAGCTTTTAAGTCTCAACCTTCAGCTAGCTGGCTTTTCCCCCATATGGTGGTCTGAACAGGAACTGTTCCCCCAGAGACTCATGTATTTGCCTACTTGGTTTCAAGTTGGTGGTGCTGTGTAGGACACTGAGGAAGTAGAGCCTTGCTTGGAGAAGTGTGTCACTGGGTACAGGCTTTGAGATTTTACAGGCTGCCCCATGTCCTTAACTTCCTGTTTGCCCACCTGTTTCCTCTCCCCCTACCTTCCAGTGTGTGGACAGCATGTGGCACCCCTGCTTCCTAGCTGTCAGGTCAGTCTCCTGCTTCTGCTGTCAGCCCTTTCTGCCATGATGGACTGAAATCTGTCTGGAAATGTAAGCTAACCCAAATCAATCCCTTTTCTCATCTAAATTGATTTTTGTCATAGCAACAAAAAAGTAAAAGGTACTCCTATCAGGAGCATAGTTTGCTACATTGTAAAGTGGCCAAGCTTCTAAATCAAGTCTCAGGTGATTACTTCCTGCTCACAACCCTTTGTGGTCCTCCCCCTCCCCCATTTCCATCGCCCTTCTCAGATCCCATCCCTATCCACTAAGGCATGTTGGCACACCATCTTCAAACTCAAATCAGCATCTCACTGTATTTTTGCTTATTTTTTTTTCTGTAACTTCACTTTTCTTTAAAATTAGTTCTTCATTTTTTTCTCTCTTAACTAGCCCTATGTAGCTTTGCGATACCTTTCATATCAAGTCTATTCATTAGCATTGGAAGACTTCCGAAAAAAACAGGACCCAGAAGAACAGACAGCTTACTGCACTGCTGCTGAGACTCACATTCCTCAGCACCGAGTCTCCAGATAGCTGACAGGAAAGAGGAGGGATTGACTTGGCTTGTTTTAGGTTCTTTTTCGAGAAAATAAAGGGTTTTTTTTTCCTCTTTTGAAAAGAAAAGAAATGTTTACCACTGCACTTCATTTAAAGGGCTGTAAGTGATCTAGTGATTTCAGCTGTATCCCCATAGCAAATAGTTCAGAGTTCTAGAATCTATGAAGCTGTATCATGGAAGACAACATAATAAGGCACTAGTGGAAGGACCCTGCCTTGCATATCATTGTCCAGCATGTTATGGTCTGAGCAGCAAACCCAAAGAGTCACTCTCGTTGTGATTGTTTTCATTTTAACTTTCTATTGGATGTCAGCCTCTTTATATAAAACGCAGAGTGCAAGAGTTATGTACTGATGGTGACTCAGATGTAAAACCTTGGAGGGACTTTTTAAAGGCCATAGTAATACTGATGCCCTGGTGTTGCAAATAAGACCTCCCACACAAACCAGTGTCCTTCCTCTGCCACACTATGTACCAAGAGCCTCTCTACTCCCCTCCCCTGCCTCCCACTCCTGCCCAGGAAACACCCTTTCCTTAAATGCCCCCCACCAGCACCATTCAGCCTGTGTTTGTTCTGCTGCTGCAGCTTTGAGTATCTCCACTCCTGTTCTCAATGAGATGCCAAATGCTTTGGGGACAAAAATCTAATTGACTCTTTTCTGCGGTCCCTTCTAGTTGGATAAATAAATATTGACCCATCTTCTTGTTACAGAGGAAGGTAGAGTCCTTAGTGTGGTTTGGCTTCTCTCAACCTCGGACCCAAGTTCCTCATCATCTCAATCTGGTTATGTGCATCCCTATCTGAAGACCTCTGTGCCCTCTTTCAGCACTGATTCATCTTCTATTCGTCCCTCCATTTCCTCACCCTTTCGCCTCCTGCCCATTAGGAAGGGCTCAGTGACTGCTGGGTGAATCCCAGCATCCCAGCTGACATCCTTCACGACCTCTGGGCTCTTGCTATCCCAGCATCCTACAAGCCCAGAGCATCTTCCTCAGGAAGCAACTCTAGGCTTAGGGCACTTAATATTGGTGACATTAATGAGTGAAGCCAAGAAACAGTAAAAAGGCAGGTGGAGAGTTCATGAGAGCTTGGAAAGGAACCCCGCATGGCACCCATCGGCACCAGCTTCCATGTGTCAGGATGTGTGTAACAGGAAGGACTGGCACAGTTAGCCTTACAACTAGACAATGGCAACTTCATCCTGGCTGGAGATGGCATGCTAGGTCTTACAATTATGTCTTGGATATTGCAAGGGAGCCTGTGAGCAAGTGGGATTCCTGAGAATAACAACAGGTGCCCACACCCTGACAACTATGCTGCATGCTCAACCAAGGGTGCTGACATTTGGTACCAACATCCCTACAGGAAGTTGGAAGACTCAAAGGCAGCATACATAGCCCTTGGTCTGTCCCAGGACTTCCTGGGCTACCTGAATCCTGAGTTGGTTACAGGTGGAACCCTCTCCTCTAAGGCTTTTTTGAGCAGCCTGTCTAGTCCCCATTTTGTCATTGATCTCCTACATTTCCTCTCTGTGTCCTTGTGTGACTCCACTGGGCACATTGATACATACACAGACAGACAGACAGACAGACAGAACTCTCTAAATTTGATGAGTGGTTCTTCTGAGGACAGAGAGTGTTTAGGAAATATCCTATTACCACATCAGCGAAGAGCTCAGGACATGAAAAACAGCTGTTTTCCTTGGGAGACAACAGTGATTCCTGAAAGCATCCTGTAAGCACAAGATCTGGGGCATAGTTCTGAGACCTCCTCAAGGCAGATCACATGACGGATCACTTCCCTTTCTTTCTCTTTCCTTCCTCATGCTGACCCATCATCCTAGCCTCAGAGTTCACTAGCTTCTCTGCATAAATGGCTGTTGATCATTGGTGATTTTCTTAAATGCACACCAATAAGTTCATTTAAGGTTTAAGGTTAGTCTGTGGGTGTGTACATGCGTATGTGCGTGCGTGGGGATTTTTTTGTCAATAGTTTTTGGGCTCCTAGCCAGGCCTTCTTAGTTTATAATGACTAACAAATTCTGTGGTTTTGTTTTGAAATGGTTAGATACCTACTGATCTTAAACTACTTTTAAAATTATAAACTCTGTTCTCTTTAAAATAAAAACTTTAAACAAAAATGGCTGTGTAAAGGATGTTAAACTGAAGCTGTCCAGTCTAATATTTGGCACTCAAGAAACATTTAGATATGGACAAAGACCTGGGAGTTATTAAAGAAAAATACAAACAAACAAACAAACAAACAAACTCCTTTAAAGTCAAAGTAGAGAGGACATAATCGAGGAAGAAGATTTGAGTATCTGGAAGGAAATATGGTAAAACAACCAGGGTGAAGTCAGTATTTCTCAAGCTCCACACCACTGACATTTTAGAAAGATCATCTTTGAGTTGGGGTTTCCCCTGGGTATCACAGGATGTCAAGTACCATCCTTGTTTTGAATACATCAGGTGTCAGTAGCACAGTACCTACTTCCAGTGTGACAGTCAAAACAGCCCCTAGACATTTTTATATGTTCTCTGGAGAGCAAGCTCCATCTTTTCTGAGAGTTGAGAGTCAGATAAGTTGAGAGTATGATAGAGTTGGGAGTAAAATGGAGTTGTTGGGAATCAGATGGAGTTGGGGGGGTCAGATAATGGAGTTGGGGGTCAGATGATGG
>PVIH01020152.1:0-33293 GCA_004025045.1 Sigmodon hispidus | reverse complement strand
CCATATTGTATTCCAAAGTGGCTGAACAAGCTTACACTCCCACCAACAATGGAGGAGTGTTCCCCTTGTTCCGCATCCTCTCCAGCATAAGCTGTCATCTGTACCTTTTATCTTAGTCAATCTAACAGGTGTTAGGTGGTATCTCAAAGTTGTTTTGATTTGCATTTCTCTTATGGCTAAAGATGAAGAGCACTTTTTCTTTTAGCATGTATATGTGTGTTCATCTCTGTGCACAGCACACATGCCTTGTACCTGTGGAAGAGGACCTCAGATTCCCTGGAACTGGAGTTACAGATGTTTGTGACATACCATGTTGGTGCTGGGAACAGAACCTGAGTCTTCTGAAAGAGTTTTCAGTGCTCTTAACCACAGAGCCATCACTCCAGCCCCAGTGACTGCTCCTTAATGTTCATATTTAGGATAGCTGACTTGAAAACTTATATCCTTCTGTTGACCACAAGGCTACAGATGTCTTGATTCTACTGTTAACATTAGAAAGAAGAAGCCAGGTGTCTGGGTAAAATTTGGAATCTTCATTTGCATGAAGTACGCAATACTTTCTCCATTCAATAGCAAAAGGTTACTATTTTCTTTCCTGCATACCCCTCTCTCACTTTTGTTCATAGAAAACAGAAAACGAAGTGGGGAAAAAAGCTAGTATTATATTAAAATGCTAATGTGGAAGCTGAGATAGCAATCTGTATCCTCAAAGAATAATTTCTTTAAATACCTCAGGGACCATTTTGAATTGTTAAAAAAAAATCCAACAAAACAAAACACACAAAAGAAACATTAAACTGAGTTGACATGTCTCCGTTAACTATGACTTTCAGAAATGTCTAAACCAAGGTGGTGGATATTCTCAGTAGGGAAGCTGAAACACAGATGTACCTCACAAAAATCTCTCCTTAATACACTTTCTTTCCTCTTTTCCTAGATTGCATTGCCTGAAGCAGTTCCCCAAACTAAGCAGATTTACTCCAGCAAACAGCAATAAAGACACCATTTGAGGTGAGTCCCTTACAAAGTTGGTTACTCCCATCTCTCAGAGGCTTGGGTGTAAAGCTCCTGTATTTTATTTAGAGTGATCCACTGTCTAAAAGAGCATCCATTCTAGTTCCCTAGAGGGAAAGCCAAGCTGACCGCTAATGAAAGTCACATCTTTCATAATGAACTCGAGGTTGAGTTCATGAACATGTTCAAGGCCACGTCTGTTCTTGCTATGCTTTGCATTTGTGTTTGAATTTGAGGAAGTCATAATCAAAGTGATTCTTAATTGAAAGTTTGGAAAACACTTTCAGGCAGAATGAAACAGTCATGAGTACAGAGGAAAACAGGGATTCCCAGAAGAAAGAGAAGCCAAAAATAGAATTCAACAAAGTGCCTAATCTCACGAGCAATGAGAGACTTGGCCAGTAGGATGATTACTCAGCACTACTGACTGCTCCGAATTTCATCCTCAGATAGCAAAGGTCCATAGAAAATGGGAGAACAGAAACAAGGAAAGGAGAGGTAGAAGAAGCTGTGAAGACCGTGCTCACTGCCAATTTCATTCAAAAAGGTTCAATCTCTTTAGCACCAGAGGAGAGAATAGGCAACCAAGTCATTCTCTTTGCTCTGTGTCAGAGGAGGTTCTCAGCTTCAAGAAACTCTGGTCAATTTCAGCAAAAAATTACTCAATAGAAAGATGTTGGAGAGTTGCCAAATGATCAGGGTAACAGCATTGGTTATGACTTCATCAAGAGCAGCACCCAAACACACAATACCCACTTCTTGCTATAGCCAGTCTAGACAGGCAGTGAGTTCATGACCAGCAGTTGTCCCTGGATCTCTAAGATATAACTTTTGCATTAGCACTTGTACTGTATGATAGGAGGCTCAGGGGCTCTTTACCCTTCTTCATGAATCTGTGTGAATATAGATTGGAACTTAGCTCATATATGTGTGCCTCAGCTGTAGTCAAAATTAACTTCCAGACATCTTGAGCTTCTCCGGTGAGACCTGAGATTCATAGTTAGCCAATTTCCCAATGAAGGAAAAGTATTTAAATAGGAAGAAATGAAAATTAAAGAGTTACATTTACTACTTGTTCAAACATGCCCTGGATTCCACACACACATAAAATTATGAAGAGGATGCCACAGTCCTGAGAGGTAAATACTATAGAGAAATGAACATTAGAGAGTAAAACCAAGAGAAAGCCTAGTAGTTACAGCAATTTTTGTAGATTGAGAGTTGGATTTTGGATCAGTTATTTCTCTACCTATCTGATCTTGACCAAGGATCTCTAACCTCTTAAAGATTCAGTTTCTTCTCTGAAAGATAGAACAGATAACAATTAACATGAATGTCATAGCATCAATCTATTTTTTTCTACCAAAAAATTATTTTGGTTTTTGTGCTAATAATGGTGTCTTTCTTTCCAATAAACAATGTGTGCAGGATAATACAGATGAGCCAGCCACATCCACATGGGTAGCTTTGACATCTGTCTAGTCAACTAGTGTACCCAATATCACTGGTCTTGGTGATTGGCTCAGGAGTTAGCATACAATTGGGTCAATCAAAATCCTGTCTAGAAACTTTCTCATTGAGATGCCTTTGAAGAAGAGTTTTTCAACCTTGGCTGCTATAGGTATAAATAAGCCTGAGTCTGCAGAAGGTCAGCTTCCTTACCCACAAGGCAAGTTGTGCTTAAGATGTAATGAAGACAGAATCCTAAGACATTAGCTAAGCAATTTAGTGCAGCTGGACATAAGTCAGCCCATCTATGAACTCTTCAATGGTAAGTATCTTTTCAATGTCTGTTATTTATAACCTAGCAAGCCCAGAAGAATCAAGTTGTTGAAAGAATTACATGAAAAAAAAATTCTGATAATATGCCTAGTTGGCTAAGTGGTACCAGCTCCTAAGTACTGCTGATCCTCTGTGCATGAGGCTCAGGGAGCATTCTTAACTTTAATAAAGTAGGTTATGTAAAACCATTATCTGCATTGTTCAACAATAGGCCAGAAGCTACATCACCTGTCACTCTCCAGGCTAAATGCAGTTCAAAATTTTCCTAATAGCTTTTTTTTTTCAGAAATGCATTTTACTTTCTCTTTATTTTACTGAAAACTTTTACCTTGCAAGGACTAAAAATTGCTATCTAGATAAAAATATATTCTCTTGATTATTTCAGCCTCCATTACTTTTCTTCCTTTTTGTTTATGTGCACCATATTATAGTAGGACTGTTATTATTTTACATCTTAGAGTTTTCTCTTCATAGTCACTATCTCAAGTGTGTCCATCCCACATTACAGCTATAATTATATACTTCAAGAGAATATAAATAAATCTTACATATTTTTATAATCTCCACTGCATAAGGCAAATGTTTCTTCAAATAGAGGGTAATGTGCTAACCTTATAGGAAGTTTGTTTCGTGAGTGTACATGTTTGGGAAATACTTGTCTATATGCCAATCTTACAAACTCCATCAATACATTCTGTGTTTAATCCTACAAATACCAAGCAACCTGCTCAGAGAAACACACAGACTAAAAGAGGAAAGGACAACAGGTCTCCTGCCACTCACTTAAATATTTTTCCCTTTCTTAGATATGGTAAGGGGGCTCTAAGTACAAAGTCAGTGACATTTAGTATCATGTCTCAACATTACCTTTACCAAGCCTAGACACACTTAAGACATGAGTCTCAAATGATGGAATTACTCAGCTCAAACTGGCATGGAGATGGCAGGATGGTGGCAGGCATTGTCTTGATTGTTAATGTTGGAGGGCTCAGCTCACTGTGGATAACACCATCCCCTGGCCCAGGGCTGTGTAAGGAAGCTTATTGAGTACAAACTCTACTGAACAAGCAATCAGTGTTCCTATGAGATTTCTGTGTCAGGTTCCTGCCTTGACTTCCCTTAATGATGGATGCTGATCTGAAGTGTAAGCCAAATAAAGTCTTTTCTCCCTAAGTTGCTTTTGATCAGGGTTGAATTATAACAACAAAAATGAAATCAGGAAATCACCTACACACTGACTCTGCTGATATTGTGCACTGTATTTTATGTGTGAAGGTAACCGTGGGGGCCAGAGGGCATTGGACCCCCTGACACTGGAGTTACAGTGATTGTAGGACACCTGATAATGGGAGCTGGGAATAAAACCCCAGTCCCTTGGAAGAGAATCAAGTGCTCTTAGCTGCTGATATATTTCTCCAGGCACTCTCTTCATATCTTACTGTATAAAGTAAGTCATAGAGATTTATCAGATATCATGTGAGAACTAAAGTATTAGCTCATATCTATCTGCTTTACCACTCTTAACTACAACATTCTCACGTACCCTCCCTAAAACATTGATAATAGCTCAGGTCTTCAAGAGCTTTAACACAATGCCTTCATATTCTATGGAAGCCAGAGCCTCACACTGTGCCTCCAGCATTCCCACGCTTGATATAATGCCAGTACCTCTTTATAGCTGTGTCTCCCATTTTGCTCATTTTTAATAGGGTGCTAATTTTATATGCCTTCTTTATCCTCAGATTTAGATGAGCCATGAGTTGACCATATTTACCTAAATATGCAATTTCCCAGGTGAAAGCTGTACAGCTTGTATTAAATATACATTCTGAATAAAAAAAATTACCTTCTGTGGGCATATAAATCAATAGCTTATTATACAATGATGTATCCAGTTTTTTATAGACTTACTTGAAAAATCTAAAGCTTGTCAATTGCTTGCACATTAATAATAAATTGTAAGTTTAGACAAGAAATCAGAACAAATCCAAGTTGATTTTTGTTGACCAAGAAGACCTCTACTGCTTTATCAACATTTCTCTGCAGCACCCAAGGCCTGACAAAGCCTAAAACTAGCCAATAGAGCAGGGCCTAGTACAGTCTTTTCCAGAACAATCAATCACTATTTATTAAAAAAATACTGGATATCTGCAATAGGTTCTCAGACAGCTGGGTGAACAGTTATGATAGGGCATCACTCCTGGATCTGACATATGAATAGAAAATATTGTATGACCAATTAAATAAAGTCACAAATTGGTAAGTATATTTTAGCTATTTGTGTGTGTGTGTGTGTGTGTGTGTGTGTGTGTGTGTGTGTGTGTTATTTGAGAAAGGGTCTCTCACTAGCCTGGAATTCATCAGTTAGTTTTTTCATGCTGGTGAGTGAGCCCCATGGATGTACATATCTCTGTATCCCCAGTGCTGAGATTACAAACACATGGCACCACACCAAGCTCTTTTTCCAAATGTGGGTTCTGGGGAACAAACTTATATCATCATGCTTCCAAGGCAAGCACTCTATAAAACTTCTCCCCAGCCCCAAGATTACCATAAATAGTAGTATGTATGCACTATAACTAAAATAAAATGTCACTGGGCAAGTCAGATAAAGGGAGATGAAACAAGACAAGTGTGCTTCAGAAAGATGGTTCTGAGGAGTAGAGGTAGATGCTGAGGCCTAACAGACTAGAAAAAACAGAGAGCAAAGTTGCCAATGCATATCCACAGGTGCAAAGGAAACAAGGTCAGTGGAGAAAAAAAAAAAGCTATTTGGAAGATGAGGATGAATGACAGGCACCAGACCAAGTAAGCATAGGACTATTGATGTAGCTTCCTAGAGGACATTATATATGACAGGCTTTTGTTTCAAATGTAGAACACAGCCATTGCTAGAATCAAAGCTAGAGAATGACATTACTGGGCCTCTAAGTTTTCTGACATTCCAGTCCAGTTACAGATACTTATTATGCATCTAAAGTTGTGGGAGAAATTTAGCTCCAAGTGAGAGCTGCCTGTGTACAAGCTGTATTAAATTCTATGGATTTTGCTTCCCTGAGTGAATTGGGAAAGCCTTTTCCAACCACCACATCCTGACAATAGCCTCTTGGGATTGCAGTTAAGGAGAAAGACTTCTCGGTGACTTGCTGAGCATCACTGAAAACTCAGCAGCTGTGAAAGGCAAGTGACCTACAGTTCTTGGAGAATGGTGACAGATTCATAAGTCTGCTAACTAAAGGGTGTGAATGGTGCTTCCTACAAAAATTTAGGGTGACACTACACCATTCATCCACACTCTGTCACCTTCAGAAAGATGTGAGACCCTAGCCACCAAGAGACCAAATGCAAATCCTTGCATCATCCTAGATGTGTAGCCAAGGTCAAGTTATTTAATACAGAGGATACTTAGTTACTGCCTCTGAAAATATGGATAAATAACAGTACTGTTTTCTTGGGCTGTGATATGATACTATATGAACAACTGAAATAAGGCACTAAGTCCATAGTAGAGCATAAATACTGTTCATCATGGATCCATATCTGAAATATGAGAATCAAGGATGAGAATAACAAAGTACTGCCAAAGTACTCTACAAATAAGCATGGTTCCTGAGAAGGAAACTTAATACAACCTTCTCTATTTGCATGACCTGAAAGCTGTGAATGGTTTTTATATGTTTAAATGATTGAAAAAAAACTGGTGACACATAAAAATGATAGAAAATTCAGATTTCAGTGCACATAAATAATGTTTTGTGGTGACATGGCTAATGCTGTCTATGCAATCCCTGTGGCTGCTTTCTCATAGAAAGTGGTGTGAAATGGTTACAAAAGGGACCTTGGAGCCTACACTTACAGTCACAGGCCTGTGTTCTGAGATATCCAGAAGGCTCAGACAGCAGTATGGTAAGTTCAAGGACTGCCTAGACTGCAGAACAATCTCAAAGTCACCTGGTACATTTAGCAAGACCCTGCTTCCAAGATAAAAAATAAGGTAGAGTATACAGGTCAGGGGTAGAATTCTTGACTAACCTACCTTCAATCCTCAGTCTGGGAAACCAAAAAGAAAGCTATAATCCCAGAGTTTGGCAGGCAGAGCGAAGTGGATCAAGAGTTCAAGACTAGCCTCAGATACATAGGGAGTTCAAGGCCACACTGGTTGCATAGGATTCTATATTAATTGAGGGAAGGAAGGAAAGAAGGAAGAAGAAAGGAGAAGATATGAAGGAAAGAAGAATAGAGGGAGGGAGGCAGAGAAAGGAGAAGGTAATGCTCATGTAACTGACACAGTTAAAAACACACATTGCCTGTAATTTTCAGGAAAAGTCTGCTGGCCATACTGTCAACAGCAGACTTTGCTGTATTGTAACTAACTGCATTGTTCATATTTCTATCCACTTGCATTCTGGTTTCTTATGACATCAATGCAAATTCCTGGGTGATGGCTTCTTTTTCCCAGTATATTTGTGACTTCCTGTTAATATGCACTTGTGTCAGGTTAATGTGGTGAGTCAGGGCTGACTTCACAGTCATTCGCCCTGCCACCCCCAGGTGACGGGAACAGACTATTGTAGTGCTCCTTACTTGGTTACATCAGAGGAGGAGCCATTTTTACGGAAAATGCTAACCATGAGCATCAATTAGTATATTTCTAAACATGAATGATTGATATAAGTTGGTATTAAAAATACAGACAGAACAGCTTGATGCTAACTTTTAATGGGCAATTAGATTTTCCTATCAGTAATTAATATAATCTTGATTGTATCTTCACACTGCAGAAGAAAACTTCCATCTCTGACAGATGAATGCCTTCTATTTAAAGAAGAGCAAAATCCCCAAAGAACCCCAAGACCCTTTTCTATCAGAAGTCTTGGCAGGCCAGTTCCTTTTAGCCTTTGATCTCCCTGTCAAAAGATGTCTGTCAGGGACTGGATTATCAAGCAAACGTCCTTCCAAGTTGCTCCCAATCTGTCTCTCTTTCTCAGACAGTCAGGACAGGTCTTTGTTTCAAAGAGGGAAAAGTTATATGAAAATGTAATGGGTTAGCATATTTGCAACCTAATGAGTTTTCCTGAATCAGAATATATCAGTCACAGTCTGCCTTCATCTCTCTATTTTTCCTATTAATGAACCCCCATTGTTTCCTAACATATTCACACAAAGAAAAGCACCTCTCCCATTCTGTGCCACAGTTACAGTGCTTAAGCCATATTTGTCTCTTTCAGTCCTTATAAAGGCTCATGATTGTGTGTTTTCTGTTTTGTTCTCATTTAACAAGTGTATAAATTGACCTCTGTGCAAATGAAGTAATGTCCCTAGCATCCCTAGAATCTGACCTAATTCTCCACATTGTTCCTCAATATTATAATTCTCTGCCATTTATCATTTGCTTTGCTTATGATTGATTGTTCAAGATACTCTTCCCAATATTAACCAAAAATAATATATATCACATGGTAAAGGCACTGGGCTTCCTAATAAAATATCAGAGAAATGTAAATCAAAACAACTTTTAAATACCCCCTTACACCTGTCAGAATGGCTAAGATTAAAAACACAGAAGACAGCCTATGCAGGAGAGGGTGAGGAGCAAGGGGAACTCTCCTCCATTGTTGGTGGGAGTGTAAGCTTGTTCATCCACTCTGGAATGCAGTATGGTGGTTTCTCAGAAAACTGGGAATCAATCTCCCCAAGGATCCAGCAATATCACTTTTAGGCATATACCCTAAAGACGCACATTCACACACCAAAAGCATTAGCTCAACTATGTTCATAGCAGCATTATTCCTAGTAGCAAGAACCTGGAAACAACCTAGATACCCCTCAACTGAAGAATGGATCAACAAACTGTGGAACACTACACAATGCAGTACTACTCAGGAGTAAGAAAAAATGATATCTTAAAATTCGCAGGCAAATGCATGAAATTGGAGAATATCCTCCTGAGCGAGGTATCACAAGCCCAGAAAGATAAGCAGGGGATGTACTCACTCATTAGTGGACTTAAAAAAAAAAAAAGATGTCATTGTATACAAGAGCTAAGGCTAGAACATAGCTAAATAACACAGTGCTTCACTTCTGCATTGAAGGCCTCTGACAGGGGTATGAATGAGGAAGGACTCATTTTCTTTAAGGGGCTGGCCACAGGGAGTTTAATTATGCTCTAGTAAGTAAATAAGCATTATAAATGGACTTTTTTGTAAATGGGGAGATCATAAGAGTGGCTATGAAACTGAGAGGACTGATAACTGAGTTTGATGAGGTGCATGATGTAAAATCATCAAATAATAAATAAAAATATTAAAAAAAGAAAGATGAGTTACTAAAAGGCAGAATTTTCTTTATATGAGACTAACTTTGAGCAAACTCTGTGAACCAATAACATATACTTTATCCAGGATAAGACTGATGGATTTGGGACACTGTGAGGCTGTTTTTTTATTCTTTAAGGGTTTAGCAGCCACTGTATCTGCTTTAGTGGAACACAGTGCAGTGAGAAGCCAGGGGTTATCTTCCATGTCCATGACTTCAGTTTACTCAGATCTTGTGATGAAATCTCTGCTTGATAGTTCTACCATTTACTGAAATTCTTAACCATCTGATGAAAGATATATGATAAATACTAACATTACCAAGTCAAAATTTTTGCTCTAGTTCTGTGCTTATGGTATCTTTGAGACTCAAATTCTTTTAAAATCAGTTTTATAAATGGACAATGTATATAAAAAGCAAAGCTATTATAAGTACATACTTACATGAATTTTGAAATATGTATATTTTGAAAATAACACTTTAATTAAAACAAAGAACATTGTGTGTGTGTCTTTGTTCCTGTAGCTATATGTGTGTGCAGATTCATATGCATACTGTGCGCATATATGTGAAAGTCAGGGGATAACTTCAGGCTTTGTCCTTCAGAAGCTATTCACCTTGTTTTATTTGAGGCAGGGCCTGTCATTACCCTAGAGTTTGCTAGGCTGGCTAGCCAGCAAGTTACCAGGCATCTGCCTATATCTGCATCCTAGTGCTGGGATCATAGATCATTGTCCTGATAATACTCACTTCAGATTCTGTGGATTAACTTTTCTAGAATCTTACTGCAGTAGGATATTTCTACATGTGCTTTTGTTTAACTTTAGAATTCTTTCACTTTACACAAAGCCCTTCTATACTATCTGTGTGTTCCAATGCTTTAATTCTTTTTAATACTAAAGAATATATGTTTTTTTTTTAAAAAAAATGGTACAATTCTTGAGATCAAGGCTAATTTGAGAGAAAATTCCTGTTGCTCATTACATTTGACTATGTGTAGGCTCCACGGTGCATCTCTACATACATTGTCTCTACTAGCACAGAATATTCAAGAGCTGACATTTAGAATTTAAATTTATTTGATTCAGTCAACTCAACAAAGTATTTATTAAGTATATTATAATTTTCCTGTTTTTCATAAACATGACAAATAAAAGCCATAACTTTTTTAAACCTACATTAGTCAATGTAAAGTGGCAAATTAGTTAGGATATATCAAGTAAAAACAGTACAAAGAGAAGCAACATAAGAGAACATCTCAAACATGTAAAACTACAGGAGTAGGTGCAATAATATTTATCTTCGTACAGTGTCTGGATGAGTAAAAGATGAAAAAGCACCAATTGTTATTGCTATAGCTATTATTACATGAATAATGTGGTTTGATTATTTAATTTAGAACATACATTATTAATATGGTTGAGCTGATGCCCTAGGGGTAAGAATGTGCATACTTTGGGTATATACTTAATAGGGCTATTGCTGGATCATTGGGTAGATTAATTCCCAGTTTCTGAGGAACCAACATACTAATTTTGAAAGTGGCTGTACAAGTTTACACTCCCACCAGCAATGGAGGAGTGTTCCCCTTGTTCCACATCCCCTCTAGCATAGGCTGTCATCTGTGGCTTTAATCTTAGCCATTCTGGTCGGTGTAAGATAGTATCTCAGAGCAGTTTTGGTTTGCATTTCTCTGATGGCTAAAGATGTTGAGAACTTTTTCAAGTGTCTTCAGCCATTTGTAATTCTGCTGAGAATTCCCTTTTTAGTTCTGAACCCCATTTTTTAATTGGGTTATTCAAGGTTTTGGGCTCTAGATTCAAGAGTTCTTTATATGTTGTAGAGATCAGTCCTCTGTCACTTGTAAGGTTGGTGAAAATCTTTTCCCATTCTGTAGGCTGTCGTTTAGTCTTATTGAAAATGTCCTTGGCTTTATAGAAGCTTCTCAGTTTCAGGAGATCCCATTTATTGATTGTTGTTCTTAGTGTCTGTGCCATTGGTATTATATTAAGGAAGTGGTCACCTGTGCCAGTGTGTTGGAGGGTATTTCCCACTTTCTATTCTATCAAAGTCAGAGTGGCTGGGTTTATGTTGAGGCCTTTGATCCAGTTGGATTTGAGTTTTCTGCAGAGTGACACGCTTGGATCTATTTTCATTTTTCTACACATTACCATCCAGCTATGCCAACACCATTAGTTAAAGATACTATCTTTTTTTCATTGAATATTATGGGCCACATTGTTGAAGATCAGTTGTTCATAGGTTTCTGGGTTAATGGCCAGAACCTCAGTTCAATTCCATTGATCGACAAGCCTGTTTTAATACCAGTACCAGGCTGTTTTTATTACTGTAGCTCTATAGTATAACTTGAAGTCGGGGATGGTGATACCTCCTAAGATTCTTTTGTTGAGCAAAATTGTTTTGGCAATCCTGGCTGTCCTGTTATTCCAAATGAAGTTGAGTGTTGTTCTTTGAAGGTCTGTAAAATATTGTGTTGGGATTTTGATGGGCAGTGAATTGACTCTGTAGATTGCCTTTGGTAGAGTTGCCATTTTTACTATGTTGATCCTACCTATCCAGGAACATGGGAGATATTTCCGTTTTCTGGTATCCTTTTCAATTTCTCTCTTCAGTGATTTAAAATTTTTGTCAAATAGGTCTGTTACTTCTTTGGTTATAGTTACTCCAAGGTACTTAATACTATTTGCAGCTATTATAAAGAGTGATGTTTCTCTTATTTCTTTTTCAGCCCTTTTGTTTTTAATGTATAGGAGGGCTACTGATTTCTTTGAGTTAATCTTGTATCCTGCTACACTGCTGAAAGGTGTTTATCAGCTGTAGAAGTTCCCTGGTAAAATTTTGTGAGTCACTTATGTATATAATCATATAATCTACAAAAAGACATAGTTTCACTTCTTCTTTTCCAAATTGTATCCCCTTAAACTCATTTCATTCTCCTATTCCTTTAGCTAAAACTTTGAGAACTATACTGAGTAGATAAGGGGAGAGAAGACATACATGTATACTTCCTGATTTTAATGGGATTGCTTTGAGTTTTTCTCCATTAACTTTGATGTTGACTCTCAGCTTCTTGTAAATTGCCTTTATTATATTTAGATATTTTCCCTGTATTCCTGATCTCTCCAGGGCTTTTATCATAAAGGAATGTTGGATTTTGTCAAAGGCTTTTTCAGCATCTAAAGATATGATCAATTTTTTATTTTTAGTTTACTTATATGATGGATGACATTTACGGTTTTTCATATGTTGAACCATCCCTGAATTTCTGGTATGAAGTCTAGTTGTTCATGATGGATGATATTTTTTATATATTGTTGTATATGTTTTACATATTGTTGTATATGGTTTGCCAAAATTTTGTTGAGAATTTTACCATCAATATTCATGAGGGAAATTCGTCTGTACTTCTCCTTCTTTCTTGCATCTTTGAGTGGTTTGGGTATTAGGGTTATTGTGGCCTCATAAAAGGAATTTGGCAATATTCCTTCAGTTTATATTGTGTTAGATAGTTTGAGGAGTAATGGTAGTAATTCTTCTTTGAATGTCTGGCAGAATTCTGCACTGAAACCATCTGAACCGGGGCTTTATTTACTTGGGATGCTTTTAATAACAGCTTCAATTTCCTTAAGGGTTATAGGTCTGTTTAGGTAATTAATCTGTTCTTCATGTAATTTTGGTAAATGGTACTTGTCCAAAAAGCTGTCCATTTGATATTGGTTTTCCATTGTTGTGGAATATTGATTTTGAAAGTATGATCTGATAAATCTATGGATTTCCAGGGGGTCTCTTGTTATGTCTCCCTTTTCATTTCTGATTTTGTTGATATGGATACTCATTCTCTGCTTTTTGATTAGTTTGAATAAGGGCTTATTGATCTTGTTGACTTTCTCAAAGACCCAACTCTGATTCATTGATTCTTTGCATTGTTCTTTTTTTTTCAATTTTATTGATTTGAGCTCTAAGTTTGATTATTTTCTGGCTTCTACTCCTTATATATGTGTTTGCTTCTAATTGTTCTAAGGCTTTCAGCTGTGCTGTTACTTCTCTAGTGTGGGCTTTCTCTAGGCTTTTCATATAGCTATCTAGTGCTATGAATTTTGTTCTTAAGACTGCTTTCATTGTATCCCACAAGTTTGGGTACATTGTGGATTCATTTTCGTTAAATTCTAGGAGGACTTTGATTTCTTTCTTAATTTCTTCCTTGACCCAGAGGTGGTTCAGCTGAGTGATGTTTAGTTTCCATGAGTTGGTAGGCTTTCTATGATTTTTGATGTTGTTGAACTTTAAATTTAGGCCCTGGTGGTCTGATATGAAACAAGGGATTATTTTCATTTTTTTGTATCTGTTGATATTTGCATTATGACCAATTATGTGGTCAATTTTGGAGAAAGTTCCATGAGGAGCTGAGAAATGTATATATTTCTTTGAATTTGGGTGGAAGCTTCTGTAGATACCTATTAAATCCATTTGCATCATAACCTCTGTTAGACTCCTTATTTCTCTGTTGAGTCTCTGTCTGGTTGAGCTATCCAAGGGTGAAAGTGGAGTATTGAAATCTCCCACTATTAGGGTGTGAGAATTGATGTGGGATTTGAGCTTTAGCAGTGTTTCTTTTACCTAAGTAGGTGCCCTTATATTAGGGGCATAAATAATCAGGATTGAAATCTCCTCTTGACATATTTTTCCTGTAATGAATATGTAATGACCAACTTGGTCCCTTTTAATTGCTCTTTGCTTAAAGTCTACTTTGTTAGATATTACGATGGCAAACCCAGCTTGTTTCTTAGGACCATTTGAGAGGAAAATCTTTTCCCAACCCTTTTCTCTGAGCCTGTGTCTGTCATTGTGGTTGAGGTGTGTTTCTTGTAGGCAACAGAAGGATGGCTTCTGTTGTGTCCATCTTGTTAGTGTGTGTCATTTTATAGGAGAGTTGAGTCCATTGATATTAAGGGATATTAGTCACCACTGATTGATATTTTCTGCTATTTTTCATGATAGCTTGTATGTATTCCCTTTCTTTGGGCTTTTCTTCTGTGGAATTATTGAATGTTTGTGGTTTCATGGGTGTATCTGGGATTCTTAGGTTGGAGTTTTCCCTCTAATGCTTTCTGGAGGGCCAGATTGGTAGATAGGTATGGTTTCAGTCTGACTTTGCCATGAAATGTCTTGTTTACTCCATTTATGGTGATTGAAAATTTTTCTGGGTATAGTAGTCTAGGTTGGCAGCCATGCTCTTTTAGTGACTACATAACTTCTGACCAAGCCCTTCTTGCTTTCAATGTTTCCATTAAATAGTCAGGAGTTATTGTGATGGGTCTGCCTTTATAAGTAAGTTGGTCCTTTTCTTTTGCAGCTCTTAAATTTTTTTCTTTGTTCTATATGTTTTGTGGCTTGATTATTATGTGGCAAGTGGACTTTTTGGGGATCATATCTAATTGGTGTTCTGTAATCTATTTGGTGTAATTTTATAGGCATTTCCTTCGTTAAGTTAGGGAAGTTTTCTTCTATAATCTTATTGAGTACATTATCTGTGCCTTTGAGCTGGTATTCTTCTCCTTCTTCTATTCCTATTATTCTCAAATTATGTCTTTTCATGGTGTCCCAGATTTCTGAACATTTTGTGTTACGGCTTTTTTGGTTTTAGTATTTTCTTTTTCTTTGACTGTTGTGTCTAATTCCACTACTGAGTCTTGCACTTCAGAGATTCTCTCTTCCATCTCTTGGGTTCCCTTGGTTATGCTTGTACCTGTAGTTCCAGCTCTTTTCTTCAGATTTTCTATTTCCATCTTTGCCTCATCTTGTGCCTTTTTTTAAATTGCTTCTATTTCAGTTTTTAGTTACTGGAATATTTCTTTCCTATTTTGGCTTACCTTTTCTTGGTTTTCTTTCAAGGATTTGTTCATCTCTTCCAATTTTTAATCTGTAGTTTCTTTTATTTCTTTAAGAGATTTTTTTTTATATCCTCTTTGAAGGCTTCAATAATCTTTATAAAGGTGTTTTGGGTGTTGTTTCCCTCTGTTTCCTCTTCATTGCTCTGTTCAGGTCTTGTAGTTGTGGAACCACCAGTTTCTTCTAGAGTTGCTTTGTGTTCTCTATATTATTAGATGTATTTTTTCACTAGCATCTGCCCATGGCTTTAGTGGTTCACGATTAGCCACCTCTTAGTCATTTGTGGCAAGAGGGCTTGTGTGTCTCCTGTCTCCTCTGAGCAAGGGGTCTGCTCGATCTCTGACTCTGCTCTGGACAGGGGTTTGAAAATTCAATGCCTTAGTCCTTCTCTGATGAAGCAGTTCGCCCTGGAGGCAGGGCCCTTCCATGCAAGAGGTTTCCTCTTTCACGTGTGACTGGAGGAGCCCCTCATAGTCAAATTCTAGTCTGTCTGCTAAGGAGAATCTGGGATCGGGCACAACAGATTGACCCTGGTCCCAGAAAAAAAACCTTCCAACTTTCCATATGGGGCACAGGCGCTGGAGCCTGCTCACTTCTCAAGAATATTCTATTTTATTAATGTGCTATAATTTCTCATTAGTCTGTGATGGACACTTCTATTGTTTCAAGTATGGTGCTAGTATAAATGAAACTACAAATAAATGTTAAAGGTTTAGATTGATACACATTTTTATTTCTAATAACTCACTTAATGGCTAGAATAATCTTGTATGAGTTTGACAAAAAATTCTCAAAGTAGTTGTACCATTTTCAGACCCCCATCAGAATTTCTTGGCTACATCATGTAGTCAGTGTCTTTAAGTCCATGACAATCTAAGTTTTTCACTGGTAGTTTCAAATAGTATAGAAATTGAATCCTGGGAACCATTTTTTGGGGGATGCTATAAGAAGAAACATTGTTTTAGTGGATGAAATATAAATTTTGTTAGCTATTTTTTTCTCTTTTTATAAATTTGCATTGGGGGTGTCACAGGTTTGCAGGTGATAATGATGATCAGAAGAGTTTGTCAAATCCCCTAGAACTGGAGCTATAGGTGGTTGTGAGCAGTCCAAAGAGGTGCTGGAAACAAAACTCTAGTCCTCGAGAAGAACATCAAATGCCCCTAATGACTGAGCCACCTCTGCATTTCTGAGAGCTGATTTCTATGGGGGAAAAAATGCTCCCATGTTATTTATGGAATATGACTTAAAATCTATCCTGTGTGAAAGGAATTAATCTACACTCTCTGGGGTTGAGAGGAAGGAATTTAATGAATAATGTTGCCCATGGAACTATGCTGGAGAATATCAATGACTTTAAAATGTATCATATTTTCAACATTCATCTGATGCCTGCTGTCTGCTTTAGCTGGGGCTTAGATGAAGTCTGGATGCTCCAAGGAGCTTTAGTTTTTAGTGAGAGTGCCACATGTGAGAAGGAGCAGAGTACCCAGTGTGGACACGTAGTCACTGCTGCATGCCACTGAATGTTCAGTCCCTGTTCTAGAACCAGGCATCAGAGTATAAAATAGAATCAAAGAAATTGCCACCGTCTCATCAGTTCAGAAAGGAGGAATGAGAAGCTCGAGAGGAAACAGAAACTTGGGGTGGATAGGAATATGTTTTGATAGGTAAATGTTTGTCAAGTGTGAGGATCTTAATCTGGATACTCAGAACCCCTGTCAAGGCCAGGTACATGTGGGACTGCACCTGTAACTCTAGCAAACTACTTGTGAGGCATAGACAAGGACTTTAGACAAGCTGGATGGCTAGAAGAGATGAATCAGTGGTTTTCTGCCTCTGTGTATAAGATATAGAACAATTGAGGAAGACAGTGTCAACCTCTGTTCTTCATGTACATATCCACACACACGCCTTCACTCATGCAAACATGTCTACATTTATACATGTACACCACAATACACATTAAAAATATAAGCAAAACTTTCTAATGTGAAAAAGAAGGGTTTGGGTTGATAGCCAAGACTCTTTATAAGCCATATGGAATTAAACACCCATAAATGCTCACAGAAAACACATCACAAAGTTGTGGAAGAGAGAAACCACATGGATAGTAACCATAAAGAGGATACCAAACCCTGAAAATGTAAAAATCAATGCTATATCTGTAATCTAAGAAATCAGAAAACTTGCTAGCTATACACCCATTTCTGTGTCTCATTGCCTGCAGAAGAATGCAGTTCTTTTTTACTCATGTGTACTTTTGGTGTTACTGTATAGAGTTGGGTTTTGTGTAAATCCTCTGGTTACATTAAACAGTGAGGAAAAAGTTCCGATTTTCTGAGGCCTTGATTTGGAGGGCAGAGCTCTCTGAAAACTACCATTTATTGATGTCCTTGCTTGCTCAAACCATAGCTACAGATTTCACAAACTTAAAATAAACAAACAAAACTAAAGCTGCACATGGTCCCAAGAGTGTGCTACAAGAAATAGATGGAAGTACAAAAAGAATTTTAATGGCAATTAATATTTAACACTTTTTAGTGTTTTCTGTTGTTGTGCTAAATGCTTTAATGTTATTTTATCCAACTGTTACAAAAATTCTCTGAAAGAAGCACTTTTCCCAGACCATTTTAAAGCTAAAAGACTAAATCATAGACCAGTTTGTCTAACTTCCACATCAGAAAAAAATATTTTCTTGCAAAAAAAAATTACAGAACAAATGTACTTCACATACAATAGAAATAGGGTGTTTATGCTCTGACTTGGCAATTAGTCTCAGTCTCTGGCATCTTAAGGTCAAAAGAAGGAAACACTATACCAGAAAAACTCAGGGCAGCAAGACCATATGTGGAAGTGGCCGACTTTTAGGAAAGCAACACATTTTACATTTAACATTTTCCAACATTGAAAGCTTCTTATGTGCATTATCTTGCCGATTTCTCACAATATTTTGGCTGGGGGAAGAACATGCTAACTTTATTGAGAAAAGGCAGAAAAGACAATGATGTTCCAACTAGTTAAAGAAACTCTAAGTCCATAAGAAGATAGAGGTACATATCCCAGAACCCTTACTGCTTTGCCTTTGCTTCTCAGTTAGAACTCTTCCTTCTCTCTTTGATAAGAAAACTGGATGATAAAGCTATGACTTTCTAAATTTTGACTCCCATTCCCTGGAATACACTATTTAAATGTACTAGATGTTAAGGGCTATGAGCTTGATACTAAACTCAACACAGAAGTCACCATCATGAGATGTTTAAATAAATCCTATAGGGTAAGAACTAAAATTAGCTCATTTGAAGATACAAGAAATTAAACTGGAACAGTGTTGAGCACATACACCAATTAATCAAATCTCTAACTTCCTGCTACAAATTTTCTAGACTGTCCTTACAATCCATGAGCTTTGTATTGTAACAAAGACTGGAACACAAACTTACATTGTAAGCATACACATCAAGTTTCTTCATCACCCGTGAGCAAGAACCCATTGTCATAGCAACAGAGATAAAATATTCCAGCTCGAGCAAAGAAAACCCGCATCTCAAGTGACCTGCAGTAGAAGCATAACTCCATTCATGTTCATAATTTCAGTTTTTATTTGAATCTTTAAGAAAAGAAATCAACTTATTTCATGCTGAAATTTAAATAGAAATCTCCAGAAGCAGGAAGAAGATTCATGAAACACACACACACACATACAATTCTCAAATGTAAAGAATACAGGATAAGAGAAAAGTTTGCAACACCATAATATGTGGGCCATTTTTCCTGATATGGAGACATCTCATTTTGTATCTTTTTGTGAATTAAAACTAAAATTGCTCTGATTCCTACAGAATAGATTGTCAAATACACTGCAGGAAACAAGAACTCAAATTTGTCGCGTGCCACCTCGGCCAGCAAGGAACACGCAACACTGGATCCTTCTCTCTGCACTTTATTCGGGCCTTTCATTATCTTCTTGTCTTTCACTCACTCGCTCATTCTCTCACTCACTCACTCACTCAGACAAACAACCATTCTCTCACGAACAACTAACGACCCCGGGTGGAAGCCTGCTCTTAGTGAAATAACCTCAGGGCTTCCAATCCAAGATAGCCACCTGGGTGTCACCGGTAGGCTCAGATACGGAAGCAAGCCAGATCCTTGGCCTTAGCCAAATATGGAGTTGTTTACCAGGGAGAGCACTCAAGGCCAAGGCCATCTTAAGGCATGGCTGTAAGCAGCTCCCTACACAAATTGAATGTGGCTTTCTTTAAATAAATCGATTTTTTTCTGATGGATCTACAAACTGATGGTTAAAACAGAATATCACTCACCATGAAGTAGATGTAGTCTGATGCAGATGTAGAGGCATGAATAGTAACATGTTTATTGTAATTATCTATTATTATATTGCTTATTACCTATTACTATATAGGAATTATCTGCTTAAGATTCAAATTCAGCTCACCATCTTAGATTTTAATTCCCTCATCTGGTAGCTATGTTTGGAGAAAAACTGAACTTCTAGATATACCATCTATCAGATGTGTCACTCATGTCAGTTATTATGAACATATTCAATTAGTTAATATATAAATATCTTTAGCTATAAGAGATAGAAGGTTAGTTATATTATAAGTTACAAGAAGGTTATTATAAGGTTAATGTTTGTACATCTCTCATAAAGTTTTCTTAAGAAATAACTTTTAAAATATCTAATACATGTTTGAGACATAGTAAACAATCTGTGTTTATTGCTATTGCTATTATCATTAGCCATCCTTAGAGCCATGAAATGTATATGATCACTCCACATCCCCTAAGAATAACAATTAAAGAAACCAATCATCTCCAAAAAGCTAAATGATATGTCAAGTCAATGACACTTGACAAATAATAAATAGTGATTAACCAAATTCAACTCAATAAACATTCATTAATTTCATAATACATGCAAGCTTCACAGCTAATCACTAGATGTACAAAAATCATAAGCTATCAGAGATGAAGAAAATGTAAAACATGACCTAATTTAATGACCCACACTGACTAGGAAGTCAGTGTGCCTTGCTTTAAGCTTGTTTTATATAAACTGAGCTCCCTCACCTTGAGAATCTATACTCTGGGAAGTAAATACCAAACACTTGTCAGCACTAGCTAGACATTTTGTAGCCAGTTCAGTGACATACAATCAATTTCTCTTAATAGTTTTATCCTCACAAAAATCAATGTGATAACATAAAGAAAAGAGAAAAATAAATAATGACAGTTACTGTTATCATTCTTCAAGCATGTGTAGCCTGATAAGTCTATTTATTTTACTAGTAAATGTATGTAGTGATGTGGTTCAAGACTGAGGCTGAAGAAGACACAAGGGATCCCAGATTATCCACTGGATCTGGCTGTCTTCAGCCATGAAATGGAATTCTAACACAGCATGAAACAAAGTGAAGTTGTTGAGACAAAAAGCATGACATAATCAGCATGAAAGAAGAATTGTGTATTGCGGCTCACTCTTTCAAGTGTTTTTAATCCATCAATGTGGGGACAACAGTGTGAATCTCAATGGGTCATAGAAAGGTAGTATATTTATATAAAAAGAAGATAGTCACAGCCTCCTAGAAAATTGAGAATAACTTTGACCTTAAAAATATAGAAACATGAACACACACAAACACACACACACACACACACACACACACACACACACATACAGCCTGAGAAGGAAGACTTCTGCCAGAGCATAGATTTTCCCAACCATTGTCTTAGTGATCCCCATCAAAGCCCTAAACAGCTAACCCCTCTGCCAAAGGTGGATAATGGAGTCAGAGAAGTCCATTTTCCTTCTGGCTAGTCTGGGATAAATTCACTTCCATCTATTAATTTCTGGTTCCTAGTGTTTTGTTAGAGCAGTGAACAACAGGAACCTTGAATGTGGGTACTGAGACTTTCAGGAGCCCTTGAAGGGATTTCTCCAAAACTCCAGGGGCCCAGCCTCACTGTACTACAATATTATACACATGAAAACAGAGCACAAAGCTTTAGAGATAGAGAAATGATGCTTTAATTGGATCACTCCATAGAGATTCCAGAAATACTTACAGCAGTCTGTCTTCCAAAGAAAGTTCCCTGAAGTGTCAGAATAAAAAAACAGCAAAAATTCTTGGCAGAAAAATAATTACTAATTGAATGATAAGGTGATTGGATTAGAAAGATCAACTTTGCCTCCATTTAATTAGATTACTGTGGACACTATTTTTATCTTGTAATTCACTTTTAAAATGATTTATCAAAAAATGAATCACTTTGACAATTAGTCTTAAGCTTGTACTTCTTCTGGGCTGAGGCCATGTGACTCTCTCTAACCCCTGCCTGTGTCTTTTATGATGGCTAATGTTGATATATATTACATATTTAATAAAACCTGAATATTGGGAAGAGAGCACACAGTCAAATCCTAGGCAGACAGCTCAGGAAATTCTTAAACCTTGAATATAAAGATAAACAGCTGAGTCAGTCACACACACCTTCAATCCCAGCACAAGGAAAGCCAGAATGACAACCAACACCCTTGATCCCATAACTCCAGAGACAGAACTTCTTCTGTTTCTGTGAGTTCAAGGCTACACGCCTTTAATCCTAATCTGGATGGGATAGGATATATAAGGGCTGGCAGAAACCAGGCACACACAGAAGCAACTGGCAGAAGCAACTGGCAGAAGAGACTACAAGTGAGGCTGAGGAAGTTGCAAGACAGCTGGGTGAGAATTGACTGTGGTGCTTCCTCTCTCTGATATTTCAGCCTTCCCCCGATATTTGGCTCTGGGTCTCATTTGTGATACTACAGACTAGCACTGACCTTTGAAGGAATGGCTTTGAAGAAATTTTCACTCAGTGCTTTGTTTGAAAAAATTCCAACTCAGGCATTGTTGGCTCAGCTAGACTGTGGCAGATCTGGGAAACTAAGACATCTCTTTATTTTGCAGATACTGTCTGTGTCTTACAATATAGCTATGGTGGCAGGAATACTGCCTTGCTCCAGGGACTAAAGTTCTCAGTAATTTCCTTAATGTATTACCCACTCAGGAACATTAACCTAGTATGCTGGCTAATTTTATGTCAACTTGGCACAGCTATAGTCATCCAAGAGGAGGGAACCTTGACTGAGAAAACGTCTCCATTAAATTGGGCTATAGGCAAGTCTCTAGAGCATTTTTTAAATCGGTGATTGATAGGGGAAGGTAGTATCACCCCTGAGTTCTTTCAGAAAGGAGCCAGAGCAAGCCATGAGGAGCAACCCTATAAGCAACACTCCTCGATGGCCTCTGCATCAGCTCCTGCCTCCAGGTTCCTTCCCTGTCTGAGTTCCCATCCTGACTTCCTTCAGTGATGAACAAGGATGTGAAAGTATAAGCCAAATAAACCCTTTCATCTTCAACCTGCTTTTGGTCATGGTGTTGCATCATAGCAATAGTAACTAAACTTAGGATAGGTAAATTCAAACTTACCACTGGGGTGCAGTTGCTGTCTGATAAGTGGTAATAAATACAAATGTACATCCAAGATCACATGAACAAGAAATGTAGCACTTTTTTAATCAGATTTTTATTTTGAGCTTTCTATATATGGTAGAAGCTGCAGACACTCAGCTGAAAAGGTCTCTGCCCTTCTCCTTAGTTTTCTAAGAAACTAGGACATAAGAGGGTTGAGTCTGGAAGAGGTTCCTCTTCTCTTCCTAAGAGAGCACTTTCAGCTCTAAGAGGGATGTTAGTCCAGTTCTGCTGGGCTCCTTGTTGCATCCTCCTGTCTCTAATCTCAAGTCTTCTAAAGATCTGGCTGTGGGACTAGAATACTGAATCTCAAGACCAAGTTTACACCACAGAGGTTTCAGTCACTCAGCTCTTTCCTTTCCTTTCTCTCCCATTCTAAGTATAGAGTATGTATGATAGTGCCGGAGGAGGGTAAATGATGGTGAGTTACTCAGAAATGTAGGCAGCACAGGCCTGTTCTCAAATCCCTTGCATTCCTCTGGGATCATTCTCTCCCTTGTCTAAAACTCTGGAGAGGCAGAGTCTGAGACATCTCTGCAGCTAACCAAGGGCCAACTATCTTTTCCCCTCTAGGTGAATAATATTTGATGTGTTTTCTAAGTGGGGAAAAAGATATATAATTGACTATTTTTCTCAGTCTTTTCTTTTTTTAAAAAAAAAAAAAAACACTTTTTTTTATTTATTTATTTATTTATTTATTTATTTATTTATTTATTTTCCTTGGTGTTTGCCTGGAACTGGAACTACAGACAGTTGTTAGCTGCCATGTGGGTGCTGGGAATCGAACCCGGGTCCTCTGGAAGAGCAGACGGTGCTCTTAACCGCTGAGCCATCTCTCCAGCCCCCTTTTCTCAGTCTTTTCATCTTATATTTGAACCTTGTCTTTGGAGACTACAAAGCTATACACATCTTATTTTCTTTGATTCAGTTGCCTAATACTCTTCCTCAGGGGCAAGAGTCAATAGGTACTTCATTTTCAAAAGCAGAAAAAAAAATGGAAGAGCTATAAAATAAGAGAAAGTGAGGAAATCAGATAAAGATGTTGACATGACATGTCATTCCTTTCCTTATGCCAGCTGCCTATTGACTACATCTGAATTCACAGTCTCCAGATTTCTGGGCCCATTATAGTTTTACCTTAATTGATAGCAGCCCTTTTAGTGCCTAAGCTGTGACTGATTGTTCTTAAGATTAAACTCAGTCTGTTGGATTTTTAGTTTCTCCATCATCTAGTAATTCATCTGCTCACTCTCCAGCTTCCCAAATAATACCAAATAATTCAAAACAATGACACCTGTGTCAAACAATATGCATGGACTTAAGATACAGGGATGATCCTTCCCATAATCAGCAAGGTTACTCTATCGTGGAACAGTTTAAAACTTGGCTGTGGATGACTGTTGTCATATACAATACAGAACAAATAGCAGGATCCTTGGTGTTACACACTGGAAGCTAGAAACATTCAGAGATAGCTGGTGTCCTCTGAGGACAACAGTGATTGAGACTCACTGTTCCCACAGACGACTCAGGCACGCATGTCAGCAGAACACCATAAGACAGCAAGGCAAGTGGGTAAGAAGTCCTCAATAAGGTGTCTGCTCCACCAGAGCCAGGTTAGATAATAGTACCAAGCAAATAGTCCTCATTTGATGTTCTGAGCCATCATCTGTGTGAGACTGTTTTACATTTACATCTTGAAGTTTTCTATTTAATAGCTTATCTATTCAGTAAATATTTCTGAGAACTGACATTAGGAGCTAAACACTGAGGGGGGAAATGATTCACTCCTGCTTCACAGAGCCCATGTGTAATTACAGTTAAGTCTTCATGCTCAGAGTAAAATAGCCTCATTGCTAACATTAGATCTACTACTTTACAGTTCTGTAACATTGGGCAAATTACTTAACCTCTCTGATCTGTAGTTTCTAATCTTATAAAGTCAAGATAAAAAGGGCAACTACTTCTTGGAATTAATGAGATTAAAAGAGATAATTATTTACAAATCCTTTAGCATCTTGGTTGGCAGACAGAAAGCAAAGATTGCATGATAGCTTTTTATTATTATTATTCAGTGGTTATCAAAGTAATATTTATTGTGTCAAGGTCTCATTTCAAGCCAGGGCTTCTCATAAAAGCTAGCACAGTTAATTGAATTATGTCAGGTCATATCCTAAGATGTGGCAAGCAGAGCCTCAGTATACTGTCACCATTGGATTACCATTAAAATACAATTAAGATAGAAGTACAATAAAAATCTTCATTAGGGCATTGACTTTCCACAGTAATAAACTAGAATTTTTAGCTTACAAAAACAACCAGACAAAAATAACCTGAAAACCAAACCTCATAGTTTCAAATTTTAGTTTCATTTCTCAGTTGATATTTTCAGCCAGAATTTTGCTTTCCTTAAATTTAAATACGTAAGCATTAGTCTGGAGACTTCAGGCTTTGTGCAATTCTTAGCATGTGTCTGGGCATAACAATTACCCAGAAAAAGAGAAGCTTGGGATAGTTTAATAACAGTCTTCAAATGTATGAAAAGTTATTACACAGAACATAATGACCAGCTGTTCCCAACTTCTAGAGAGGACCAAGGAAAAATAAATAGGATGAAAAATGATAGGGCTGAGAATTTGAGGTAAATTCACTGAAGAACTTTGTTCAGTAAAAAGTCACTGAAGAAACCCCTTGAAAAAGACTCAATATTGGAAATACAGAAAAGGAATTTTCGACAGAGATTCAAGGATGCAAGTTCATGTACTCATTAGAAACCCACAGAATGATGGAATGACAAGATTCTCATGGCACACTGGGCTCATAGTATATCCAGAATGCTCCTCCTTCAAATTTGGAAGGTTTTGAATATAAAAGAGATAATGAGAAAATATTGATTTTCAATGGCAGGGGTGATGCTACCACCTTGAGAAGATCTGGCAATGTCTTTGGTTATTTCTGATTTCTATACTTAGGGAAGGAAGATGCTGCTGGTGTCTAATGAACAAAGGTTTGGGTATCTGATGACTGTCCTAGATTATAGAAGCCAGCTCCCCACTGTCTAGTCCAATGCATTGATGCTATAGTTGAGAAACTGTGATATAAAAATGTAACTTCTTCCACTTTGTACATGTATCCATATAACACCACATCTCAGTGCCTAGATTTAACCTGATAATTTGTAGGACCTTTGTTTTGTAGCTAATAGTATTTTTCTCTGTGTTCGAGTCAAGTTATGGATATACTTTTATGCCCTTTTTGAGGTTAAATATGGCCACGTGACTGGCTTTAGCCAATGGAATGTATGTAGAAGTGAGGTACGTAACCTGGAGAATTCATGGGTGAATCACTGTTGGTTTTCCTCGCACTGGGACTTTCACAAAGCAGAAGTCATGATATAGCCTTTGTCCATCTGGTTTCCTCAGTCACAACAATAAATCAATATCACCCTACCAAGTTAGATATATGTTACCAGAGTTATTCTATATGCCTTTGTGTGATTATTTGGGACTAATTGGCTGCCATACCAGCTGGGTGAGACACAGAAACATATTACTATACTGGATTAATTAATTATTATAATAGATTACAAGATATATATCTTCATATCCCCCTTGCATGGGTCAGGGAACTCAGGTACCAGGAGGTTAAGCAGTTCATCTAAGCCTCAGAACTAGCAAAAAGAAGGAGCAATAGTAAAACTCTTGCTGCCTGGCTACAGAGGATGGTTTGAGATGGTGATGAAGACGATAAATACAACAGTTTATTTGTATTATTTTTAATTAAGTGGGGTGAGAGGTTGAAGAGGATGTAGGTGCCCTTGGAGGTCAGAGGCATCAGATCACCCCAGAGCTACAGTCAGTGATTAGCCATCTGATGTGGGTACTAGGATTCAAATTTGGGTCTCCTGGAAGACCAGAAAATATTTGTAACCATAGGGTTATCTCTTCAGACTATACTGCTATTTTTAAGATATGATAAATTAACTTAGGCACTTGCCACAAAAGCATGAGTACCCAAGTCCAGATCCCCAGAAATCAGATAAGCCAGATGTGATACTACACATCTGTTATCCCAATAAGCCTATGGAAAGATTGGTTGTAGAAAAAAATGAATCACCAAATCCTCACAGGCACTTGGCCTCGGGTATACAGCAGTAACCAACAGAACAGACCTTGCTTCAAACAATGTGGAGACAAAGACAACCTTACATTGCCTTCTGACCCCCACGCTCACACACTGAAGATTCATACCTATGACTATGTACACATACATAGTCACTATAGGCTCATCATACACACACACATGCACACACACACACACACACACACACACACATGCATGCACGCATGAATAAAATAAAGTATAATCTCTTAGGCCACACTAAATTGCAGACAAGTACCTAGGCAGACTCTATCCTCTGAGAAGTGAGTCTATCTTGAAAGATAAGCCATGAGGGAAAGTACAATAAGTGTCTTACAACAATTAAAGATAAGAGCTTGGCAGCTTTATTAAATCTCCCATTTAACCCTCAGTTAACCTGAAAATTCAATTAAACAGAAGTGTTAGCCATATGTTCACATTAATCAGATTTTTATGGTATCAGTTGAACTCATTTAACCTTAATAAGCAGATGATTGCATACAGACTGCAGGAGGACTCAGAAGTCAGCCCCATGGCTTCATGCTTCTCTATGAGAAGCATCAACTGGACAGAAACAGAGGACAAAAGACAATGAGCACATAACATGATGCAGAAAGGAAGGGGGAGAAATCACTCTGAGAAAGATTTAAGTAGGTCAAAGGAGAAAGGAAATGCCGCTGGCATCACTGATGTTCTCTGGGTAATGTCTGTCAGAACAGATGGCCCCACTTTCCAATAGATAGCCCAAAGACAGGAAGGGGGAAGGGAAAGCAAGCTTGTTTATGGAAAGCTGAGTGTGAGGATGGATGAACAATCCCTCACTGTGCCCTAAGCGTGATCACCAGGTCCACTTGAACTCAGTCATAATGTCTAGAAAGTTTGTAGAGGATATATGGGGACTGCTCTGGGCTGTCTCCTCTATCCCTACTTTATTCCACTACAGGAAAATCCAAACTACTTCTCAAGATTCAAATCAGCCTTCAGGAACTATCCATAAATATTCTCTAATTTTTTAAACCAAAAACTAAATTATTATTTTTTTTCTCGGTTCACTTAGTCCTTTTTTTTTTCTTCTCTGTACTTGCATTCATATTACAATTCAATCAGTACATTGTGTCAGTGGGTGTAAAGGCATGTATCATGCCCTTACCTGGTATGTCCAACCTTTTGGTTCTGTGACAGAACATTGTAATCTACAAAGTTCATGTCTGCGAATTGTAGAGTTCTGTTACAAAAGAAAAACTGCAGAAAAATAAGCCTCTCATAAGGTGGACTGGGATGTACCTCAGTTGATAGAATGGATGCCTAAGATACACAGCACCTATTGAACCTGGTTTGGTGGTCCATGACTAGAATTCTAGCACTGGGAAAGTAGAGAGGCCTGAGGATGTGAAACTCAGGGTCATCCCTGGACACAGTAAATTAGAAAACAAACTTAGCTACCTGAGATTATGTCTCAAAAATAATGTTTTAATAAGTTTGTGATCTTATTTTGGGTCACATTCATAGCTATCTGAGACTCCGTGTTTCCCAGGGTCACACAATGGACATGCCTAAGATGCCCCTTTTTCTGTTTTTTGAGCTATGTACCAATTTTCATGGCTCAGTGCCACTCAATATGTATGTGTATGTGTGTGTGTGTGTGTGTGTGTGTGAGAGAGAGAGAGAGAGAGAGAGAGAGAGAGAGAGAGAGAGAGAGAAAGAGAGAGTAAAATTAACATAACATTGCGGTATTCCTCATCTGCATTTGTAAATAAGAATATTAAATGCTGACTTAAAGGGGAAATTTTCAAGCACCTAATCAGATACTTAAAATTTCAAATAGATACAGAAGGGAAAAATGTAAAAACTTAGATTTCACTTCAATAGTACCAATCCTATTGGCATGTTACAACAATGAAATATTTGGTCACAAGGTGTCTCTCATTCTGAGAGCAGCCGTGTCAGCTGTACACATGAGATACACATAAAGATTTAATCTTAATCTGATGCAACTGAGGTACATAGTCCCAGTCCTAAATCTTCCTGACATTTCCTTCTTTCATGTCAGCACTTTTATTGTTGTATCAATGTCTGCTTCCCCAGCAAGATGGTGATCTTTCTTTGACCTAGAATTAAGTTAACTTGTGCATCTTGAACTAAACAGAGGAGACTGCCTCCCTCACTAGTTTTTTAATGACAACCTTAAGAACAGAATCAGATACATCCACTTTCAACAAAGCAATGAAGACTCTTGTGCTTAAGTAGGAAGATGTAGAGCTTGACCTTCCATGAGAATCAATTGTTTCTCTCTCCTGGAGTGACCTTGTTGAGGTCTCCAGCCCCTAAAATCATTGCAGACATAAGTACTTAGAAAAGTGAACATCCTCCAAATTAACATTAATAAGTCTGGGGCTGAATTCTCATTTGTAGATCAGAATCATTCTGACCTTCAGTCATTCTCTTAAACTAACTAGCCACATAGTGATGTGGATTTGAGGCTTGAGATCAATTGAGCAAATGAACCACTGGATGGGCATCATCTGAAAGACACATGTTACAAATGTTGTAGGTAAAAATCTGAACTCATCCCACAATTTATTTCAAAATATGTGCCTTTGTGAGTTACAGCTATTTCTCCCTCCTACAATGGAGGAGGCACCTTTGCACTGAAAAGCTTTTTATTACCAAGTATCGTCTCCATCTATGAAGTATTCAGGGATGTCATTGACTTGGAAGTTCCAAAATGATAAATCTCACATTATATTTCCTGTCACTGTGAATGGCACTGGGCTGGCTGCAGAAACACTGCATGCAATAAGACCTTAGATTCTAAGCTATCATAAGAAATCTCTCCCTTATTGTTCCCTTCCCATAAACACATTTATGTAGTGTTGCAGTACCATGCTGTGATGAATGGGAATTTATGAACTGTACATTAACATATTCAGGCAGGTGGTCCTTGAGGTAAATTATGGTGGTTTTATAATAATAATAATAACAATAATAATAATGCATAGTTTAAAATTCACTTGAAATTAATTTTTTTCTCCTCTGTACAAATACTTATCAAAGAAAGACTGCATGTAAGGGAAGTCACAGAAGGTCCTACAGGATACTACTTTTCTTACCCTGTGGTACTACCAATTCAAAGTGAGAAACTGACAAGATAATACTTTCTTTTTGTATCTTACATCACTGATAAATGCAGCTCAGAATGGAATCATTTGCCCAGGAAGCCATTCCTAGTAAAAGACACTTTGGAGAGAAAGAAGGAATCAATTATTTGGTGACAGTTGTTTCTAACACCAGTATTGGCCAACATCGTCCTCATCACCACTTCCTTCCACCCACAGAGATTCTCAGACTGGATTTTTAAATAAACAAAAATAAAAATATTTTATTTTTTTCTAGGTTTTCGAAAGAGAGATTCTAGGTTTTCGAAAGAGTTCAGTAGAATAATGTCCAAGCAGGAAACCAACATCCATTCATAAGAAAACTTAGGAGACTCTGCTTTCCATTTGTCATAAAGAGAGTTATTCTGGTTTGGGTGCTTAAATAATTCACATTTGCCTGATGAGAACAGGGAGAAAATACAAAGAATGAAAGTGTTAATTTAACAAATTATCAGAAAAGTGGGTGCCAAAGCCATGAAAATTCCCTAGTCCAAGACCCAGGAAAGGATATCTAGGTTAAAGTTAGACATTTAAAGCTGCCTTTAACCTTAGGGAATCTTCAAAGTGGGAATAGCGTATGAGAGGCTGTGAACCACCAATGACATAGGGCTGGGAAAGACTTGCAGCATAATGTCTTCCAAGGGCATAGGCACTCTGCCAAATTTCTTTATTCTGAACATTGATACTCCTAAAAATGTTTTGTAGAGTGGAAATAAGAGCCACATAGTATTCTCATAGGCTTTGGGATAACCAAAGAATTTGGTTCAACCTGTAAACACAACTCACAAACCAGATTTATCTTCTTCCAGAAAACTACAATATCTAGGTACACAATAGAGGCAAATTAAAGTTCTCTTTTAGGAATATACAATTAGTCACCTACAAAATTTTAAAATTGATATTTATCATTAACTAAAGAGACTAAGAGAAAAAGAAAACAGGACAGTATGAGAGTCTGGAAGAGCTGGACTAGTGGTAAAGACTAAATTCCTGGCATTCAGAAGCCAGGACAGAAGAAGATTCTGAGTTAGGGGTAAGATGAGGTACACAGGAATCCAAGGCCAGTTAGCTAATTATTGAGACACTCTCTAACAGGTCAAAAGGTCTGAGTATGTATAGCTCAGTATAGAGTGTTTTTCTAGCATATTCAAGGTCCTATGTTCAATACCCAGAATGATAAAGAAAACATTTCTGAAAAGACTGCAATATTAAAACAGCATGGGAAATGAAAAGAACAAGAGCTCAGAAATGGGTTTGTACTTAAAATACATTTTGCTTCTTAAAATTAAGTTAGCACTACAGAGAATTTAGTAATTGGTACTGGGTCAACAGGATAGCTTTGTGAAGAGAAATTTAAACCAGAAGTTCCCTTTTACTACAAATAATATGTGATTCAAATACGAAATCAATATTACGTCTACGACACAAAATGGAAAGATATATTTCAAATCTCATAAGCACAAAATAGGAAGGCGTAGTTCATACCTCCTGGTAAATAAAAACATTTTACACAGAACTTAAACTTTTAGGCATAAAAGTTGATAAATTATACTTTATTAGAATTAGTATTAATTTAAGCCGCTAAGAAAGAAAAAAAGGATAAGCAATAACCTGAAGGTATTTTCTACATTTAAACTAAGAAGGATCTCATATCTTAAATGTTTTTAAACTACCAATATTTAAGGTAATTACAGACAATAGAAAATAGACAAATGATTTGACAGGCACTGGTCAAAAGATGATGAAATGGTCAGGAAACATATAAAAATATAATTAGCCTTATTAGTAACCAGGGAAACAAAAATGAAAACCACAGTGGAATATTAGGACTGTTCCAGAATGATTAAAAATAGATCAAATGTAACAAGTGTTAGAGAGAATAAAGCAATGAGAACCCTCATGTACTAGAGTGAGATATAAATTGGCGGATATACATTGGGAAAAATGCCTACTAAAGCAAAATACACATCTCTGAAGTGATTTAGCACATTCTTGTCTTTTTATTATTGAATGTTTGTTCATATGCATGATATAATATGTAGAATGACCATAAAGAGATTCAGCACAGAACACAGTCTGGCCAGATTTGGGGCTGGCATAATAGCAGTAGAGGAGCAGTCCAGTCTATGGGCACACAACTGAGAGATGAGAGGTCAAGCAATGTTGACTGGCATCACAGCAGTGAAACCTCATGAGAGCAGCTGACTTTCTGAACACATAGGCGATTAAGAGCCCTCAGATCCACAACCCACTGAGAGCCAACCAAGAATGAACCAGGAGTAAATTGAAGAAATGATGGTCAGACTCCAGTGCAAGAATACATACAACAATAAAAAGATGAACAAGACAACACCAGAAGAATCAAGGGGTTCTATAGCTTCAAGACTGGAACTTAACAATGAAGAAGAAACTGAAGGAAACAACCTTAAAAACACCTTTATAAAACTGATTGAAGCCTTAAAATAGGATGCAAAAAAAAACTTCCTTATGGAAATAGAAGAAAATGCAAACAGAAAATTAAAAGAGATGAACACATAGCTCAAAGATAATGAAGAAAGCCAAGAAAAAAGACAGGTGAAAGAAACTGTACAGGAATTAAAAGTTGAAATAGAAGAAATAAAGAAGGCACAAACCAAGACAAAGCTAGAAATAGAAAATCTGAAGCAAAGACCTGAAACCACAGATTCAAGAATAACCAATAGAATCCAAGAGATGGAAGACAGAAACTCTGGGGTGGAAGACTCAACAATTGTTATAGATACACTAGTTAAAGAAAATGCTAAAACCAAAAAAGTCATAACTCAAAATGTGCAGGAAATTTGAATACCATAAAAAGCTTAAACAGGAGAATAATTGGAATCAAAGGAAAAGAATACCAGCTCAAAGGCACAGAAAATATATTCAACAAAATCATACAAAAAACTTCCTCCCATTGCTTCTGGTTCCGCTTCCGGGACCGAGTGCTGTCTGCAGAATCCCAGCGCACTCTGGAGCAGGGGCAGACAAACTCTGCCCCTGACCACATCCACAGCTCCTGCTGAGGGAATTTGCACGGCTCCCCACCACGACCTCGAACTGAGCGAACCAACAACTGCAGGGGTCTCTGAAAGACAGAATCAGACCCTGACCAGAAAGGTGACAGGAGGCACAAAAACCCGAGTGCCACAATTGACCAGGACCCATCTAATCGTGAACCACTGAAGCCATGGGCAAACGTCAGTGCAAAAAATTACATAAAATACAAAGGACAACATGGTAACTCCAGAAAAGAGTGGCGATCTTACAAATACAAGACCTGAACTGAGCAATGAAGAGGAAACAGAAGGAAGCAACACCAAAAATTCCTTTTTGATGATCATCGAAGCTCTCAAAGAAGATATGAAAAAAAGCCTTAAAGAAATAGAAGAAAATACAAACAAAAAATTGGAAGAGATGA
>PVIH01020151.1:0-33294 GCA_004025045.1 Sigmodon hispidus | reverse complement strand
GGTGTGTGTGTGTGTGTGTGTGTGTGTGTGTGTGTGTGTGTGTGTGTGGGTGTGGGTGTGTGTGTATGTGAACTCACCAACACAAACTTTTCTTTTTGTGTAAAGTGGTAATGGATGTCAACACCTGTTTCCCACTTGAATTTTGTCCCTGGTGAATTCAAAGGCATTTGTAAAGTATCATTATAGATAGAGGTGGATATTTTCTCAAGATGAGGCTGCTGTGTGCTTGCCGAAGGGGAGGTACTAAGAGCAGCTGTCTCCAGTTACCAAGGACCACACTGGGATATTCTAGGATTCTAGAGTGTCCTCTCTAGCCTAGAAGGGGGCAGGTTTGCTCTGCTTGGGCTCTAGTCTGCCTTCCCGTGGCTTTCCTCAAATGTTCTTGGCATCTTAGGTGATATTGCTAGACACTTCTTGTTGCTTCTTCATTTACCTGGATGCCGCCTGGTCTAGTCTCAACAAGGTAGGTGAGGGATACTGGGGACATGAGTCAGATCTCATCCACTCTCTGCTCAGAGCTCTCAACTACTAGGCATTGTTTGCCCCTTGGGATTCTGCTCAGCCTCCTACTGTCTTCTCTCACTCCAGCCAGTCCCTAATTATTCAGACATGCTGTCTCTTCCGTCCTACAAATGTCCTCACTCTAGGTAGCTATGGGATTTGATTTTGATGCCTTTCATGTCTTTACTTCAAATGTTATTTCTGTGAGGAAGTCTTTCGCGTCATCCTGCGGGAAGTGTTGAATGAGTTCCTTTCCCTGGTTTGGTCAAAGCCTGGTGAGTTCTAGGCATCCTACTTCTCTGCTGGTTCCTTTCTAGGGGCTTCTCCTCTGGGAATGAGAAGAGAAGGGGAGCATGTGTGTGTGGGCTACCTGGACCAGAAGAGAGTAAACACACTTTGAGTGTCATCCTTGCTTCAAGTGAGTCAGACATCCATGCTCACTGTGTTTCTTGTGTGTTCCCATGATACCTGGCTGTTGCACACTGTCTTGACTCTCCCAGTAGAGCATTCTTTGAGCAGAGCATCCTTAGGAGAGGATTGATAGGTCATTCACAGGCCATCATCAGTGCTTCTGTGACTCACCTCACAGTCTGATGTCCAGAGACCCATCTACCCATGTGTTACATTTCAACACAGTCTATGAATCAGTAATTAAGAAAAACCCTTACAGTCAGATGTTATGGGGGCACTTTCTCAGTTGAAGTTCCTCCCTTTCAGATAGCTCTAGATTGTGTCAAGTTGACATAAAACTATCCATGACATAGTGTGTATCCACGACATAATTTTAAAAATTAAAGTCTTTTTTAAAGATTAATTTTGCACTTGTATGTGTGTGCACGTTGAGTGCATCTGGAAGTCTCTAGTTGATGTCAGTGTGATTATTCCTCACTTTGTTTTCTGAGGCAAGGCCTCTCTCTGAACTCAGAGCTCATCAATTACAGTTACTCTAGCTAGCCAGCTTGGCCAGTGGATTCCGTCTGTCTTCTAAGTGCTAGGATTACAGATGAATGCCCTGCTTACCTTGTGACTATGTGCATCATGGTAAACTGAACCCTGGTCCTCATAATTGCAGGCAATGCTTTGCCCACTGAATCATTTCCCCAGTCTTTCCTTTCTCAAAGTGATTAGCATTCTGCCACGTGTACCCCACACTTCTCTGGTCCAGTCATCTGTTTGGACTCACCTTGGTTACCACCAATGCTTGGTTATCGTGAATGCTGTTTTGCTAGTGTCTGCCTGCTTATGTTCCTGCTTTCAGTTCTCCTGGATATGTGAGCTGAAGGATGGTGAATGGCTGCTGCAACTCTGTTCACAGTCCCACCATGCTCACCAGCTTCTGTCTCCTCCAGGTCCTCAGACACACTTCCTCTTCAGCTGCTGCAGAGGCTGTGCTAATTGGTGTGCAGCAGTATCTCATTATGGGCATTTCCCTAGTGATGAGTGAGGTTCATTCACTTAGCTCTTCATAGTCAGCTTTGTAGAGTATTCACCAAATCTTTGCCCATTTTAACAGAGCTGTTTGTGGTTTTTGTTGGCATGTTGTAGAATTCTCTACATGCTCTAGAACTCAATTTTGTATCAGATATACAGCAGACAAATATTTTCTCTCATTTTGCGAGTTGCTCTTTCACTCTTGTTGGTGGTGTCTTTTGATGAATTAAAGTCTTTCAAATTTTAATAAATTATAATCTACTTTTCCTTTGGTTGCCTGTGGCTTTCATATTCAAGAAGTTGTTGCTAACTCTAAAACCATGAAGCTTACCATTGCATGGTTTTAAGCCTTACATTTAAGTCTTTGATTCATTTTGAGCATCTATCTAATATGCTCAAATATATATCCAACCAATTTCATTTTTTTTTTGCAAGTGGATATGCAATTTCCTCAGTATTCTATTGAAGAGACTGTCTTCAGGCTAAGTGTCAGTGGCATCCTTGCTCAGCTTCATTTGCTCATCTGGTGAAGGCCCCCTCCTTGTTCCCTGTCCTAACCCATTGCTCTGTGTCTTTCTTCCCGTAAGTAATGCCTGTTGTGATGACCATGTGATGACTATTTTGAGAAGATAGTCTTCGTTTTACAGTTTGCCTTGGATGTTTTTGATACCTTAACTAATCAGCATCTGACCCCTGCTCTTTGAAATTGCCTCCTAGGACTGTGTCTTACCCTGTGGCTATGGCCAGTGAAGCTCAGGTTCTGCAAATGGTGGTTGTTCCTATTTCTCTGGCTTCCAAGGCAGCTATTTTACAATATAGGCCTCTCACTGAGGTCCCCCTGTCATTTCCCTTTGAGTCACAGAGCCACCATTAACTTCCCCTCATGCTGACTTCTCTGCTGAAGGAATCATGGTTCTACTAAAACCAGTGACTGGGTTTGAGGCTGGTGAGGGCTGTGGCTTGTTCTGTGTGTGTATAAGGGGCAGAGGTGAGAGACTGCTCATCTCTTCACCAGCTTCCTGGCTTCCCTTTCAGAGGAGTCTCTGTTTTTCAGCCCCCAGGTAGGGGGCTGCTGGCAGAGGCTGGGCCTGGCTTGGCTTGTTTCTTTGTATTATGCTATTTGTCTTTTTTTTCTGGCATGGCATGTGTTGATGGGTTTATTGCTGCTCTTTTGGATTTCTGAATCTCTCCCTCTTGTGTCTTTGGAATAGCCTGTTCATTCTGATACTGACATTTCTCTTCAACTGGGCCATATAGAAACATCTCTTGTTTTCCATCTCATGCAGAAGTTCAACAGTATTGAACCTCTCAGTCCATGAGCACAAGATGTGTTTCCATTTGTGACTTCTTTGATCCCCTGCAGTAGCATGAATTTGGGTTGTATAGATGAGACTCAGAGCCAAATATCGGGGGAAGGCTGAAATATCAGAGAGGGGAAGCACCACAGTCAATTCTCACCCAGCTGTCTTGCAACTTCTTCAGCCTCACTCCTGTTCCTTCTGCCTATCACTTCTGTCTCTGCCTGGTTTTTACAGCCCTTATATACCCTATTCCACCCAGATTAGGATTAAAGGCGTGTAGCCTTGAACTCACAGAAACAGAAGAAGTTCTGTCTCAGGAGTTATGGGATAAAGAATGTTGGTCACCACTCCTGGCTTTCCCTGTGCTGGGATTAAAGGTGTGTGTGATTGACTCAGCTGTTTATTCTTGTATTCAAGGATCAAGAATTTCCTGAGCTGTCTGCCTAGGATTTGAATGTGTGGTCTCTCTGATATCCCAGGATTTATTAAATATTTAACATATAGCTACATATTCCCTTTTATGCCAAAAATAAAAAAGAAAGTTATAACTAACATAGAAAAAAACATATACAATAATAATAACAACTACATGCCATAATATATAAACAATAATTACATAAGAAATGTCCAGTTCATTAACAATTTATAGATTCAAAGAAATTATTCCATCATTTATCCTATTTTGGTGAGTACAAAGGATTGTACCTAATCTACTTTGTATCTAACTTGTATTACTAACTAAAAACTATTTCCATGTCTCTTAAACTTACTTTAACTTTTAAGTGAGTTTCTTTTCTAAAACTGTCACTAGATAACTATAACTATTAACTATCTCATCTTCAAATTCCTCAGTGACCCAATAAGGAAATGATATTAAGTAAATAGCAACTTCCAAAAATGTAAGAAATGAAATAGTGGCTGCCTGAACAGTCATGCAAAGTTTTTCTGTGTTGTTGAAGTGTTCATCTTCTGCCTACAGGCCTAGCATGTCTGGGCATGTCTAGACTTCTTTGGGCAACAGGATATTTCCAAAGTCATTTCTACTTTGACTTGGCAAAGTTTGGCAATTCTTTTGTGTATTTCTTCTGCTTGTCCATTTTGAATATCATATTGTCAGCAGTTAATATAAGAGTAGTTTCTTGCCCAGTGGCTAACTTTTGTCAAAAGAAGGTCAACTCATATGGAGGAGTTTCCTTGATGTCCATAATCTTCTCTGAAGTGGATTGGTGCTGCCAGGAGCAGATATCCCGTTGTCAAAAAAATAATAACCTATGTTTTTGAAATTTTTTAAATGACATATTCTATGGATCTCTGAAGTGCTTGAAGAAGACCTGTCCATCTAAAATATATCTAATCTTGAAAACATATCTAATATGACTATAATTTTGATTGTAATGTCTAACTACTAACTTTCATGCCTTTATATTCTAATTAGTTGGTAATAATAACTTTCCTGGACCAACAATTTGTATTACTCTGTATAATGCCTTGAACAAACAGGAATACATGTACAGTGACAAAATTAATCTCAACCTTATATCAATATACACAATTTGTACACAATATATAATAAATCAAATCCAATGTAAAATATTTAAAGCTAGTATTTTTTAAAAGTAGATTCAATAAACTACCCTTATATCCTATTATATCTGTATCCCTTTTTTTCTTTTCTTCTTTTTCTTTTAAACAAGAACCCTAAGTCTAATCTCTCTTGTTTAGCTTTTTTCTAATCATTTTTTTGAAAATTTTTATATGGATATTCAGAAGGGAGATTGGTAGGTATTTTGTGTTCTTGTGGTGCCTTTGTGTGGCTAAGGTATTGAGGTATTTCTGAGTTCACAGGACAAGCTAAATAAGTTAAACTAAATAAAACTAGTTTGAGAAGGACTTGCTCACTTTACTTTTGGTGGAAATTTATTAGGATCATGAGTCCTCACCTTTTTTTTTGGAGGTTTTAAATTACTGGTTCAATCTCATTACTTGACAACTAGCTCTTTTCAGATTTACTATCTGTTTAAAATATTGTAATTAATTAATTAGTGTATGTGTGTGTGTGTGTGTGCGTGCATACACTCATGTGTGTAGGTATGAATGCCACAGTGTATGTATAGAAGTCAGAGAACAGCTTGCAGAAGTTGGTTCTCTTTCCACAAGGAGTAACTGGGTATTGGACTCCAGTTATCTTGCCTGATGGCAAGTGTCTCAACCCACCAATCTAACTCATTGATTTATACTTTCTATTTCTTTATAATTCAGTTTTGATAGGTTGTGCATTTCCAGAAATTTCATCTAAGTTATTCAATTGACTGGCATATAACTGTTCACTACATTTTCTACACTCTACTTTATTTCTATAAGATTATTATTAGTGAGTCTTTCTTTTTATGGTACTTTTTCTTTCTTTGGCCAATTCAGTAAAATTTTGTCAAATTAAAAAAAATTGCATTTTAACTCCTAATATAGTTGATTTTTTTTCCTTAAAAATTCTCTATTTAGGGGCTAGAGAGGTGGCTCACTGGTTAATAGCACTGGCTGCTCTTGCAGATGACTTACATTCAGTCCCCAGCACCAATATGGACACTCAAAACCATCTGCAGAAATTTCTTACTACAAATGGTATCCAATGTGGGTCATTGGTCCAGCCTGAGAAAGTTCAAAAAATTTCTAAGTGCACAGAAAGGGAACCACACTTGGTTTCCTTGTCTCAATCTCAGAGCCTTGTCTCCTGACAGCAATCTAGGAGATGCAGTCAGCTCCAGTCACCTTAAGCTGATCAGTGTGGCCAATTTATGCAGTCTCTCTCAAGGACTATGGCACGCAGAGGCTTCTTTCAGCTGCTGCTTTTGAGTTTGGGAACACAACTGTAGGATTAAAAACATAGCTTCACAATATTTAATGCTGCTTCCCAGAATTGGGAATATAAGCATAACTCTGGAACCTCTGCCATGTTGAAAAATTGAGCAGGGTGAAGTCAATAGTCAAAGCAGTGCTTTACAGTTTAGCATTAAAAAAATTCCTGATTAGAAAATGATTGAGGATGTGCAATAAAACAGATTCAGATGGAGGAAACCTCTAAATGGATTACAATGTGTGTGTAGAAGAATGTGGAGGCTGGGAGAGAAAAGAAAAAGGGTAGAGAAAATCCTTCAAAAAGAGAGATAGAGTAATAAAAATATAATAAACCACATTAAGATGAAAAATACACAGAGTCTGGATTATGCTTATTACTGTATTTTCTTTTACTTTTTAACTGTTAATGAGCTAACTGCAGAAAGATATTTGATTGAAAAGATTGTTAAGTTAAATGAACATATATATATTGAAGGTATCATGACTTTAAAATTTGGGTCTAAGGGTATGTTGCTCTGGAAAAATGTTTATGCTTTGGTTCCACAGAATATGAGAACCTATGGATAGTTTCCAGGCTAATATAGTTTGATCAAGGAAGGCCCCCTGAAGAGAATCTCTGATGGGAATAAATGACCATATCAGTGTCAAGGCTGCTAAGATGATTCAGCCTTAGGATCCCTATAAGATTGCAAGTGCCCCTAAACAGCAGAAAGCAGTTTATGGAAAGCTATGCTCAAACTCCCAAAATATTGTTTATAAATGCTTGTTTTCATTATAAATGGTTAATGGTCATAGTCAATCTCTTTATAAGGAGAAAAGGGGCATTTGATATAGAAATGATTAAAAAAATAGATTACTAAATGTACTTTAATCCAAAAAAAGGCTGTTAATATCAAAATATTTTACATTTTGGTTTTAGATTTTGGTTTATTAATACAAATTTAAGGTCAATTTTATTTACTATATGTATATTTCTATTATTGTTTAAGATATTATGTTTATGTAACTCATTTAAAGTTGTAATGCATAATTAAGAAATGCAGATTAATAGTCATCCATGATAACCAAACTTATAGTCATGTTAGTTAGTTGTTTTTAAGTATACAAAGATATATTTCAATTAGATAGGTAATCTTTAAACTTTCCAAAGACCTACAGAATATGGCATTAAAATATTTTAAGAACTTAGATTTTTCTGAACAGTGAGACAAAGTCTGCTCCTGGCAGCACAAATCTACTTCAAGTGGATGATAGGTATTAAACTCCATGTAAAGTTTACTTTCTTTGTGGCAAAAGTTAGTTATTGGCCAAGAAACTATTATTGCCTCAATTGCCTGACAGTATACTGTGTAAACTGGATATGCAGGATCCATAGGAAAGTGGTCTCTGAACTTTGGCAGAACAAACCTAGATGGTTTTTCTCAGAGAAAACTGCCAGATGTTCTGCAGGACACTGGGAGAAGTGACTGACAAATTATGCCAAAATGGATGGAATAGTCCTTCAAATTTCCTGCTTTAAAAAAATCTGCCAGAGACTCTAGGCCTATAGGCTGAAGATGGATGCCCAAATGTTACAAAGAACCTTTGGATGACTGTCCAGGTAACTAGACATCATTTTTGTCATTTATAGATTTTGGAAGTTTCTTGAACTTCATGTTTACTTGGGTAATAGTATATCTTTCTGTGGTCTTTGATGTAGTTGAAGATTAGGTAGTCATAATTATAGTTTTCCTTAGTTATAAAAAAAAGGTAAATTAGATGTGAAAATTTGGACTCACAAAGATAAGGTAGATGATAAAATATTTTCTTTAATTTTGCTAAATATGTATAGACTAGAAATTGTAACTGTAATTCTTGCTTGATAACTATTTTGTTATATGTAATCTTGCTATGTTAAAACTGAAACCTTCCTTTTGATTAGACAGAAAAGGAAAAGTGATGTGGAATGTCTTTGTATATGCTGTAAATACTACTGGATAATAAAAGAATTGTTTTGGCTTGTAGCAGAGAGTTTAGAAGCAGGTGGTAAATCCAAGCATAGATACAGGGGAAGGAGGCTGGAGTCAGAGGAGTCGCAATCCAGCCACCAAATATTGCACAAATTTTAGTTGGTATTTAATGAAAATTCAGAGCCAGATATTGGAGAAAAGCTAGAATATCAGAGAGAGGAAACAGACCACAGTCAGTTCTCATCCAGCCAACTTCTCAGGCCAAACAGGGTAAATGCTGCCCTCAAGGGTCCTCCATCTAGCTGGTCACTCCTAAAGAGTACCTCAATGTCTGCCTGTGCCTGTCTTAAATATCTTCTCTGCCCAGCTGTTTCACTTCTGGGTTCAACTCTGCTTCACAATCCTAGAGTTAGGATTAAAGGTGTGAGCTACTACTGTTTGGTTGTTAGGCCTTGAACTCACAGAAATACAGAAAGATCTCTGTCTCCCAGTGATGGAATTAAAGGCATGGGTTACCACTGAGTCATTCCTGTGCTGGGATTAAAGGCATGAGTCACCACTCTCTGACCCTCATGGCTTGACTGTGGGTGATTCTGTTCTCTGATATTCCAGACTGATTTTTATTAAATATAAAATATATTACCATAGCCCAAGAAGCAATATATAATGGAGTACAGGTAAGCCAGAAGCCACATGGCAAGACAGATTAATAGAAATGGGTTGAGTTAAGATGACAGAGCTAGTTAGCAATAAGCCTGAGCATAGGCTGAACAGTATGCTGGGAGAACCTCTGGATCATATTTCAGGAGTCTGGATGCAACTAGCCCTGTATCTGAATGTTCTTCTTAATATTAGGCTGCCTACTTGGCTCTTGTGTCCAAGTTCCCCTGTAGACTCTGCCTCTGACATAGTGCTGAATGATGCACAGTTCTGGTCTGAAGTTTTTTCTCTGAAGCCTAGAGATGTTTCAGTGTTTGGATACATGACATACATTAAGCTGCTTACTCATTGCAGTTCTTTTTTAAATAAAGATTTTTTTAATATTATACTTAGTTTTTGAGATTTTCATATAAAATATTTTGATCATATTCTTTTCTTTTCCTTAATCCCTTCCAAATTCTCCCCCATCTCCCTACCTACCAACTTTGTATTTTTTCTCTCTTAAAACAAAGCCACAAAAGTCCCCAAAACATGGAGTTTGTGTTATCCAGCTACTCCTGAGCACAGGGCCTGCCCTGGAGTGGTTGACGTATCTAGTGTTACTACAATGAAGAAAATGGATTCTTTTTCCTCTCTCCTGGTAACTACCAACTGTGAATGTAAATACCAACTGTGAGTTTTGCTACCATTTCCCCTCATTTGTGCTCAGATTTTGTCTAGCTTGAGCTTGTGCAGATCCTGTGCTTGCTGCCACAGTCTCTGTCACTTTATATGTGAATCAGTCCGGTTGTGTCTAGAAAATATTGTTTCTTCGAAATCATCCAACACTCCTGCCTCTTAAACTATTTCTTGGCTCTCTTATGCATATACCTCTGAGCCTTGAGGGGAGGGGGTGTGACTTCAGCATCCTCTTAAGGTTGATTACTTCAAAGTTTCTCCTTCTCTACACATGGCCAAGTTGTGGATCATTGAGTTAAAATGGCAAAGAGGAGCTTCTTGATGAGGGCTGAGCAAGGCATAGTCTATAGATAGAGCAATATATCATTTGGAATCTTTTTATTGCTATGTTCACTTAGCTGCATAATATTAGTAGGTTTTTCCCTAGGTCCATGGCTTATTTAAATCTCAGGTTTTTGGGCTCATTAACAGTGTCCATCTCATGAAGTGAGCCTTAACTCCAATAAAAAGTATTTGTTTATTCCTGTAACATTCATGTCACTATTGAACCCATGGACATTTCTTATAGGCAGATTGCTATTGTAGCTTTTGGGGTTCATATTTGAGTGAGATTAATGATGACTCTCCTGTCAAGTGATGAGAGGAGAGAATTTCCCTAGAGTCTCCCCTCCTTCTGCTGCCGCCACATACAACCTCTCTCTCCCTCTCTTCCCCCCACCCCAGTTCTTGTATTTTTTGTTGTTCTGCTTTTTAAAAACTTCTATTTTATTTTCTGTTAGACTAAAGATGTCTTAACTGTCACCTACCTCTTCTGACAGCTGTAATCTAGCTTGGCCTACTTTATTCCTTGCAGAGTGTAGCAGACATGCCCACTTGGCATCTATCACCATGCATTCCATGGCTGAAGATCTTACTTGATACATTTCCCTGTCCCAGCCCCAGGCTCTTGCTTACCATCTCCTTTCTTACTCATCTTCATTATATTTTCTGCGGTGTTTCCAGGAACCCCAAATTTATGTGGAATTAGAACTTTAGTATACACATGATTTTTTCAATACCTGTGCCAGGGAAGGATTTGTTTCTAATGGGTTTCTTTCTTCTAAACTAAGTGCTGGAGGGAAAAGATAGTCTATTAAAAAATACCATTATTATACACAGAAACACAGTCTGATCCCTCCCCTTGAGGCTTCACAGACTGCCCATGTCAGTGGACAGTTGCCTATCCTTGGAGGGCCTAGTTCCTTTTCCTGATGGTTCCCCAGTGGCTGTTCTTGATTCAGTGAGCTCCTCAGAGCTCCAGCCAGGCATCACTGTGAGAATGATGAACTGGATGAAAGTGATTTACCCTGCTCGTCTGGGAGATCAGGAAGAGTGTGTCTCACAACCCAGATCTTTAGACGCCTAGTTTAGTGGTGCTATGTAGCTCAGGTTGTCCTTGAGCTTTTGATTCTCTTAGCGTTGCCTCTTGAGTGCTGGGATTCCAAGTGTGGGTCACCATGCTCAGATACAGTGACTCCTTTGGTGTAGATCTGAGCCGTGCCGCTAAAGTTTATTCATTTCTCCGTGCAGTCAACAGGAAAGAGTTGGTTTCCTTAACTTCTTTCTTGCTGTCAACGATTCCATGGCTAGAAGGACTTGCTTTAGGGCTCAGCCTGGCAGAGCACACCTTGATGTTCACATATGAGAGGGTCTACTTAGAGACCAAAGTTTTCATAGTGGGTTATAGAAATATTGACTGGCAGACTCTAAATCTGAGATAAGTTAGTGTATTTTGGTGCAGCCCTTAATATTTGACAGAAGTATGAGCATTGGATCTAATTAGGATGCTTGAGAGTCCTTGTGAACCCATCCCAGCAGCAAGTAAGGAGCAGGTCCACAGAAGGGGCCTCCCCATTCTGCTTCTTACATCAATTTGCTCAGAAATGAAAGCAGAAGCATTCTCTCAGCTCAACTGTCTTTGAGCCTCATCTTTACTCCCACATGCTACCATTAGCCAAAGATGGTCCTGTGCCTATTCTCCTGAACAAATACACAAGATAACTGACATCAGTCCAAGTTCTTTCTCAGAGTGTGGGATGTCAGCAGGTTTTCATCTTCAGTAGCGTTGCCACCAGCACTATCTCTATCAGCATCATAAGCTGACATTTATTATCATTAACATTTATTATTAACAGCATCAGGTGTGCCCAGGCACTTTCTGCATGTCATCTCATTTAAGTTTCACAATCGCCCCATGACCTAGATTTAGATATGGTCTATCTAGAGTTACATATTTAGTCATGCCAAAACTGGCCCTTGATCCCCAGTCCCTCTGCCTGCCCCCATAATTAGTGCTAATTTTTAATGGTGTAAAATCTAGAATCACTTTGGAGATGGCACTCTAAGCATGTCTGTGGGACATTCTCTTGATTGTGCTAACTGAGGCAGGAAGACCTGCCCCCTGTGGGTGGTACTATTCCCTAGACAGAGGACTGTGGACTGTATAAAAGTGGAGAAAGGGAGCAGAGGACTAGCACACATGCATTCATTCACTACTCTTTTTCTGACTGAAGCTTTCCCATCTTAATAGACTGTAACCTGGGACTGTAACCTAAAACAGGCCCCTTTTTGCCTTTATTGTGGCAATGAGAAATTGAACTAAGACATACCTTGAGCCCAAGTTTTACACTGCTTTTCTAGACATAAGCAGAACTATTCATCCATTCATTATCATCCAGATTAGGTGGTGACTTGATCATCAGGATCCAATTCCAAACCCTGTGCAAACCTATCTCACATTCTTAAAGCCCAGGGTTAAGGATGTTGAAGAAAGAAAAGAATTTCTCGAAGGGCAGTGTGAGGGCAGGAACTGCAGTGGAGACAGGAGCTGTTGTGGGATCAAGAACCACTGTGGGATTAAATAAGATAAATAAAAATTCAAGGGCACTATCCAAACAGATCTGGACAATGAGAAAGGAAGACCAGGACTCTCCTTTCCGAGGGAGACAGGATCAAGCTCCCTTTCTGGAGTCTGAAGAAAGTGCTATGCACGAATTTACCTTTTCCTGGGCCTTTCTCATTCATATTCAGAATTCCTGGTGCCTGTCCATTCTTCTTCATCAACAGGGCTGCTCACACACTTGCTCCATTATGTCTACCATCAGGGCTGCTCACACATTTATTTTATAATATCTACCATCAGGGCTGCTTACACATTCACTCTATAGTATCTACCATCAGGGCTGCTTACACATTTACTCAGAGAAGGGAGAGAAATTATTGTAATGGGATCCATTCTCTGAATCTCTCTATGGAGGGTCCAGCCATGTATGTTATCCTAGGCACATGTCTCATAGGAATGAGAAGGCCATGGTGCATCTTGCTCTCGCCTGCTGACTGTAAGACTCCATCTCCAGCAAAACCATCCATGGGACGCTTTGGGGTTTGCCACAGTTTCCAACACAGCCTGACAGGGAGGTGAATAGTGAGAGCCACAGAAGGACACAGAAGGAGCTCTCAGGTACTTGTCAAGGCATCATGGATGGCTTGGTTCTTATCTCTCCAATTGGTGTGCCAGTGCTTTCCCATTTCAGGCAAGAAATGCACTTACCATTGTGCCTTGGAATTCCCTGCAGCTTTGAAAGGGATGGGGCCCTTTAAGAAGCCAGTCTTCCACTTCAGTGCTGCATCAAAGAAATGTCAGAGGCTGAGTTGGCTCCAGAATGTAATGCGCCCTGTCAATCAGCTGCTGCCCGCAGACCTGTCAGACCCATTGACAAAGGCCCAGGAAGATTTATTTTGTCTCACTTAATTGCCCTTTTTGCTTGCAAACATAAAGGTTGCAGCTTATGGTCTGACAGCCAGAGCAGCCTTTTTTTTTTATCAGAAAAAAAAAAATGACATTTGGGTTCTTGGAAAAGGTTTCCCTCACACCTGCCTCCCCCCTGGGCTGGAGGCTTGTCTGGAAAGACCCCTGCACTGGAATCTGATGTAGCCACAGGACTTCAGGCAAGCAGCCATGCCTCTCTGGCCTCAGTTTATTCTCCTATGAAATGGGGTGCTAACATGTCTTACCACAGAAGGCCTCTGTGAGAATCTGGCCATGGTGCCCTGAAGGGACCGAAAGTCTGAGCTAGGAAGGAGATTCTAAGCTCCCAACCTAACCCTGCCTTTCTGAGCTATGTGGTTTAACCTCTTTCTGCCTCAGTTTCCTTCTCAAATCAGGACAGCAGTGAGAGATCCTGCCACATGGGGCTATTAGATGGATTCCAGGAGTTAAATTTGTGTACATTTAGAGCAGTACCTGGCGGGTAATCAGGGCTGCTGCATGATAGCCATTTAAATGAACATGCGCAGCATCCTGAGCTGGGACCTCACACACAAAAGAGAGCAGCTGATATTATATGTTGAGTGCTTTCTTAAGGAATGCTTTGTTTATTTATACTGAGTAATTTGGAGCCCGGAGCAGAGGCCCATATCTGTAGTCCCAGCACTTGGAAACTGAGACAGGGAGAGAAGGACTTTGAGGCTAGCTTGGGCTGCACAGTGAGACACAGTCTCAAATAACAAATTATAAAATTTGCACACTTCACATAAAACACAGATTTCTGGATTTTCTTGAGAAGCTAGGCAGAGCTGAGGTAATACTAGATTATCCTGCTGAACAGCACTTCTGTTGTACTCTCAGACCTGTGGCCATTTTCTCCACAGGAAAGCCCTGGATGCTCTCAGGGTTATTGTTGAAACTATGGCCAGAATCACTCAGCTCTCCTAAGGTGCTCATCATTGTGATCTGAGGTGCACCTTCTTGCTGTGAACAAGTTTTTAATTTTTAGATATGGCCATGTCCTGACTTCAGTTTCTGAGTAACTCCATTACTCTTGGGTAATACTGGGCCTCCTACCTCCCCCTAGGAATGTCAAGGGAAAAAAGTCCCAAAGAATTTCTGTGTTGCAGGTGATGGAACCCAGGCTTTGTGCATGCTGGGTAAATGCTCTTCTCCTGTACCATATGCCTAGCTGGTTGCTGCCTTTCAAATACACGATTACTAGGCCATCATGGGGGTATAATATGCTTTTCATTTTGGATCCAGGAAATGTGACAACCCATAAGCAAATGTGTACATGTGTAAATATACCTCCACATGCTCCTATTCATATCTCCAAAGTTGTTCACCTATTTAAAAAATGAGATTGACTTATTTTATTATTTTATGTATGTGAGTGTTATGCTTGCATGTATATATGTGCACCATGTGTGTATCTGGATGCCTACAGGGGTCAGAAGAGGTGTCAGATCCCCTAGAACTGAAATTACAGACAGTTTTGAGCTACTATGTGGGTGCTGGGAAGTGAACCTAGGTCCTCTTGAGAGCAGTCAGTGCTTTAACCCCGAGACATGTCTAACAGCCTCATCTTCTGCTTTGTACTGTCTTATTGGAAATGTCAGTCTGGCTATGCAATAGTCTATGAACAAATGCCAATAGGAACCTGCAGAAGCTCTCTTCCTTGAAAGACAGGGCAAGGGAGGGATGGAAGGAGAAAGGGAGGGAGGGAGGAGGTGGGTAGGATAGATCCCATAAAGACTCAAAGTTGTAGCAAATACCAGGTTTGCCACACAAATAATTTGAAGTGCTGGGCTTGCGGAAATCGATGGCGCGGAGCATAGTGAGTAGGGCATGTGACCCCAGGAGAGACAGCAGGAACTGAGGTCTGGCTAAGAGTTGTTTCTGAATGGCAACAGGGGCTCTGTGGCACTAGATAGTCTAGTTTATAAAGCAAGCCAGAATTCTTTATTTTTATTTTTTATTTTTTTTTTAGTTTAAATCAGAAATCTTTTAAGTTTTAAATGTTGGCAACTACTTCACAGTTAAAAAACAGTCTGTGAGCAAAGAAAACACATCAACAGAATCAGCTTGGGCTCCATGCAGAGTTGACTCTTCAGCATGTACTGAGCTCAGCTGTGGACTGGGGGGACCAGTAGACCAGGGGATTGGGGAACTGGGTGGGCTAGGGGACCAGGAGACTCAGGGATGGGGGCTTACCACCAAGTATTGTCACTTCTGAGCCCATCAGTTGTCTGTGCTTTGGTTTATTCTCTCCCTGAGATGGGGACATGACTCCCTGCTGTAAGAGCCCAGAGTGTTGTGCAATGAGAGAATCTATGTGCTGCTACATGGCTGTAAACAACCAAAACAGAAGTAGTCACTGTCGAGTGAGTCCTGGGGTGGGGAAGCCTCCTGTATTCTTTTGTCATTCTCAAATAGCTGCTGCCACAGCCAGATCACTGAGTTGTGACCAAAGAGGACAGGACTCACCTTGATTCCTCCCACGTGTTGTTCCCCTTCTCCCCTGGACTCCTCCCGGGCTGACCCCAGAGGCCACCAGGCAGTTTTGCAGTTCCCCTTCTCACACATGCTTGGATGGAGACACACTGCTATCTGCATGTCTCTGGACTTACTCAGGGAAAACCAATGCCAGGGGTGGGGAGGGCAGTGTGATACCACACACAGTGTCCAAGATGCCCTAAGTAAGGATGCTCTTGCCAAGCTCTTCCTTGGCACTAAATGAGCAGTCAACAGAAGGTGTTTTATACACTGCCTCCAATCCCTGCAAATTAGCCTGCAGTTAGCATGAAAAATTATTATTAAGCAATAAACAGTTGTGATATTTAACACTCTCTACAGAGGCTGGTTGCCACTGGCACAGCCAATGTAGACTGCGTTAATGAGGGGTGGCAAGCTATGCAGCAGCAAGGACTATACCAGTTCTGCATAAGCAAGCCCAGGTACCACACACTGCACCAGCCTGTAGATGAAGGTGTGGTCTGTGTGGAGATATATGCATCCATTATCCCTCTACCCGGGCGCACATCTGTACCAATACAAACATGCACACATACACATTCCTGTTCATAGACAAACATGCATTGATACACAAGCACCCATACATGGACCCTCCCCTATACCCCAGTGAGGGGTGGTGCTTTGATCTGACCTGAGAGCAGAGGTCATTGGTGTGTATCAAGGACAGAGTTGGACATATGACTTTATTAATAAATACCAAACCTTTCTGTTAACTCCATGTGATGAGGTTTTTAGTGTATGAGAGCTGGCTCCCTTAGCCAGAGAGGCAGACATTTAGGTTGAAGGAATTAACCCACATGGCCTTCCCTTGCCCTTAAAAAAATTTTAATTTATTTACATTTTATATGTACGGGTATTTTGCTTACATGTACATCTATGCACTACATAAATGCAATGTCCAGAGAGGCCAGAAGAGGGCTCTGGATTCCTTGGAACTAGGGTTATAGATTGTAAGAGGTCATGTGGGTGCTTGGATTTGAACCCAGCTCCCCTGGAAGAGCAACCAATGTTCTATGTACCCCCTGTCCTGAAAATACCCCAGATGCCAACAGTGGAGGTAATAGGAAGCAGGAGATCCAGGACTTTGAGTTGTATTAAATGTGCTGAGAGCCAGGCCAATCCCAGGCTTTTGCAGAGGCCCTGATGAGAGAGAAGAAAAGAAAGCTGGTTCTATGTCCTTGCCCAGGGGCGGACTGGTCAAGGTCTAGGCTGGGCGAGGCCTGAGGCTGGGGCCAGGGCCTTGAAAGAGTTAAGGTTTGATTCCTGGGAACTTGGCTTTTTCCACTGAAGAGACTGGAGTTACCAGTCCCAGGGCTGCTGGGTGCTTGGTGTGTTATGCTGTGTTGCTGCTGTGCGTGTGTTGGGCTGTGGCACACTTGGGATATCCTGTTTTTCCTTTGTGAAACACTGCTTGATTAGCTTTCTGCCGACTCTGTCCCATTTTCCCCAGCAAATTGTATGTAAGATGCTGTACTTTTTAATAAATAGTTTTACGTAAGCCGTCAGCTTGTGCAAGACCTCCTGATCTCAAACTCTCCTGTCTTCTTTATTTTCTGGTCTCCTGGTCCTAATACTGAAGAGTGACCAACTGGTCCAGGCACCGCAGTGCACACCAGTAATCCTGGTACTCAAGAGGCAGACACTGGAGGGTCATAAGTTTGAGGCCAGCCTATGCTGAGTACAAGGTCAGTTTCAACTACACAGAGACCTCTTTTTCTCTCTCTCTCTCACACACACACACAAACACACACACATACACATACACACACACACACACACGCGCGCGCGCACACACACACACACATACACTGTACACATACACATGCACACACGCACACACACATACACACACATACAAATGCGCAAACACACACACACACACACGCACACACACACATACACTGTACACATACACACGCACACACACATACACACACATACACATGCACACACACACACACACACACATACACATGCACACACACATGCACAAACACACACACACATACACTGTACACATACACACGCACACACATACACACACATACACATGCACACACACATACACACACATACGCACACACACACATACACATGCACGCACACATACACACGCAAACACACATACACATACACATGCACACACACATACACTCTCTCTCTCTCTCTCTCTCTCTCTCTCTCTCGCACACACACACACACACACACACACACACACACACGACACACGAGTGTGTGCGCATTCACACTGGATGGAAATACCATGTTGTGATGGGTACTTTGACTATTGTGCTGAACATTGTGCTGAAAAGCATTTTCAGTTCTAAGTGCCCCTGTAGCAGCTCCCTGAAACTTTCTGTCTCCGTTTTTTCCTTCTATGTAGTCAACCCTGTAGTCAATAGACTAACTTGAAAAGTTAAAACATATACTAAACATGTACTCCAATATCTACACTCAATTATCAGTGTTTCCTTCCTTTGTCTCCCTTCCTCCAGCCTTTGGGTAACTTCTGTTCTATTTTCTGCTTCTGAGAGCCCGACATGTTTTTAGGCTGTCTATAAAAGTGAGGTCATGTGGGGTTGTATTGCTGAGCCTTGCTTATTTCACTTAACATAATGTTCTCCAAGTTCACAAATTGTCACAAATGATAGTTTTCTTTTTGCTCTTTTTAAAGGTTGTATATTATCTGTGGTAGTTTGAATGTAATTAGCCTCCCATAAGGTCATAGGGAGTGGCACTATTAGGAGGTGTGGCTTTGTTGGAGTAGGTGTGGCCTTGTTGGAGGAAGTGTATCACTATGGGGTGGGCTTTGAGGTCTCTTTTGCTCAAGTTGACACTACCCAGTATTTCAATTCATTTCCTGTTCTTTCTGACCAAGATATAGCTAACACTTAGTCTGCCTGTACACCATCATGCTCCCTGGCATAATGATAATGGACTGAACTTCTGAAATGTAAGCTGCCACCTCAATTAAATGTTTTTCTTATAAGAGTTCCTATGGTCATAGTGTCTCTTCACAGTAATAGAATCTTTAAATAAGACACTATCCCAGTTTATATATGTTCCATGTTTTGTGTATTCATTCCAGTCTTGATGGCACTTGAGTTGCTTCCATATCATACCTGCTATGAGCAACGCTGCACTGAGTCCTGCACAGGGTGGTAATTGCAATGAATGACAATGTGTTGTGTATTTCAAGTTCCTAAAAGGTAGATTTTAAATGTTCTCACTATAAATAAAGTGTGAAGTAAAGGATATGCTAATTAGCATATAATCATTTCACAGTGTAAGCACACATCAACACTCCATGCCTCAACTGTATATATTTTATATGTAAACAGACTCTAGCCATATGCACATGCGTCTTCTGGACTGTCCAACATGCTTAGAAAAAAATTCATGGGCAAAAGTGCTTCTTTGGTGTCCTGCCCTCAGTGTCCTTTCCATCACATTGCCTTCCTGCTGTTCTTGAGCCACTCTAAGATGTTTGCACATCACATATTTTTGCCTGGACTGTTCTTTGCTAAGTGATTGGCATGCGGGGGGCTCCTTATCTTCTTTCAGGTCTCAAATTGAGTGTTACCTCCTTGATATCTTAATAAATTCCAGTTCAGCTCCTACTGTGCCCAAATCTTTCTCTCTTTCCATATCTATATGTCTATCTATCTATCTATCTATCTATCTATCTATCTATCTATCTATCTAATCTTAATGTGTCAGAGCTCATTGGTTTGGCTTCTGACATTCCAGGAGGGCAGGGAACATTACTTGTCACCTTCAGTTGAGCCAAGCATATGTGTATTATGCCACTGATGGAGTAGGCAGATGAATACCCAACCTTCTAAGCAGGTACTCTAGACATGGTGTATTTTAGACTAAGTTGTAATTGCCTGGATGCCCTTTAGCAGATGCACACCCATGGTCAACCTGACCACTCAGCAGTAGATGTCCACATCCTGGTCCTTGGGCCAGCCTTCCCTAACCTCTTGTGCACTCTGCTGTCTGGTTGCTTTGTTACACACAGATACTGGAAGCCAGTGTCTTCTATTCATCCAGCAGCATAAAGATGTATGTCCTCATGGAGGCAGCTTTCATCCAGGCATTATAATTTGGATGTAAAGTACCCTTCCCAAAAAGCTCATGTGCTGAAGGTTTAGTCCCCAGTGCAAGTACCACTCAGAGAAGGGAGCTTGGAGAAGTGATGGGACCAGAAAAGCTGAGATTTCATTAATGATGCAATCCATAATGGGTTCAGAATTTGACAGCATTATGGAAAAGGTACTAGGAACTAGGATCTGGGGCCAATTGAAGAAAGTATGTCATATAGCTAGCTCATCCCTGCCTTTTCCTTCGTCCCTCCCTCCCTTCCTCCCTCTCTCCCTCCTTCCCTTCCTTCCCTAGACTTTGGGAAGATAAAGCTCATTCCTGCCTCTTCCCCTCCTTTTCTTGACATACCAAGAGGTGAGCAACTTTGCCCTCTTCCACTATAACGTTCCATCTCACATGCTCAGAACACCAGGGCTGACTGTCCATGGCCTGAAACTGTGAGCCAAAGCAAAGCTTCCATTCTCTGGGCTGTTTTTCTCAAGTATTCTGCCACAGTAACATAGGCAGTGGGTGGGCCTTTTACCAAGATAGGAAAATCAGAGCTGTAGTCATGTCAAGTTCCTGTTTGGTTACATCACACGATGCTTTCAATGGCCATGGGTAGGCAGTGACACATAGAAGGCAGACCTCAGGGAGGAGTAGAGAATTGCCATCTTATAGACAGTGGTTAAAGACAGGGTGTGTTGAGATACCTAAGGGAGGGCTGATAGAAAAGAGGTCTGAGGGAAATTCCCTGGGACATTCAGAGTTACAATGGCTGAGAGCGAAAGGCAAAGACAGCGAAGAAGACACGTCAGACAGGAGGAAGATGTCCCTGGGGGTAAGGGCACATGTTAAAACTTGCTGAGCTGAGCAATATAGTCAGGCTGAGAGGCAGGATGGAGGTGGTGGCCAGTCCTGAGGGAAGCTCTGGACACCTGGTTGGAGAGGGTACAGGAGTGAACTTGGAATGGAGGTGATGATGTACGCTTGACTCTTTCCTGTGAGAGAAACCTAGAATGGAAGCTAGGTGATTCTACATGTGCCCATGATATACGATCACATCTGCCCCCAGTTCTCCCTTCAACCCTCCCCCGTACCCCTCCCAACATACCTGCTCCCAACTTCTTCCCTCTCTCCCTCCCTCCCTCCCTCCTTCCCTCCCTCCCTCTCTCCCTTCAATTCTTCCTTTTTCCTTTTTTTTTCTTTTTTTTTCCTTCTCACATATGCATTGTGTAGTACTATCCACTAGAGCCATTGGAAACCTCCCAGTGGGCGTACTCTCAGAGAAGAATGATTCTCCCTCCTAGCTGCCATCAACTACCAATAGCTGCCCAGTAAGACCAGGGACATAGAGATAATCTACCCCATCTACTCTGGAATTTTTGTTAGATTAATCTTGTCTAGATATTGTGCAGGTAACCACATCTTCTGTGAGCTTTTGAATACAGCAGTCATGTCATGACCGGAGCTCAGCATTTCACAACAATTTATCCTCTGGCTCTTACATTCCTTTCCTCTACTCGTCTGAGATAATCCCTGAGCCTTGGTGATGATGGGCTTAATATAAATGTCCTACTTTGCACTGAGTACCCAGTCTCTTATTCTTGGTACTTAGTTTTCCACACAAAAAGAAGCCTCTCTGACCAAGGATAAGAGTAGCCCACAACTATGAGTATGAGCATGAATATTCAGAGGACAAATTGGCAGTGAGGTCATTTAACAGAATAACAATGAGAAGTTCTATGTAAGTCTGGGTGATTTCCAGGAATAATCCTACATGCATAGTCTGACGCTCAGGAAGCAATTCTAGGCTAGAGACATATCTTTGATCTGTGAGTGATCAATCTTTAAGGTGAACATTGGTGTCTCACAATGGGTCTTCATTGCACAGATGTCTCTGCAGAGCCAACCTGAATTAAACTAGACTTGAAGTAGGGGCAATTTTGTATAGGGAGTCTATGGCGTTTATAGGTTAAACCCAAAATATACTCTGTAGGTTCACTTTTTGCATGTTGGGGTCCAGCTAGTGCCACTGTTTGGGAGGCTGAAGAACTTCTAATAGGTGGGGCCCAGCTAGAGGCAGTAGGGTTAACAGGGCTATGCTTTGGAATGCTGTAGTCTATCCCTGCTCCAGGCTAGCCAGCTACTCCTTGGTCTGCTTCTATATGAGGTGTCTCTTCATTGGCTCCCACTACTGTGGGTGGAGCAACGTCACACCTTCTGTTCTAGGATATACTAAAATCCTTTTGAAACTGTGAGCCAAAATAAATCCATCCTCCCTGAATTTGTTTCTGCCAGACATTTTGTCATAGCCACATCAAAAGTAGCTGGTACAGATGGCTTCATTTGATACCAAATGCAAATAAATTATGGAGCACAACAAAGCAACGTGGAATAGCCATGTTAAAGTCAAATGAATACATAGATCCCTGTCTTCTGCTTATGGAGCAGTTCTGTGAGGCCAGAGTCTGGCATAACTAGTTGCTATAAAATACCTTTTCTTTTTTTAGATAGGACCTTGTTATACAGACCTGGCTGGTCTGGAACTTACTATTTAGTAAAGCTGGCCTTCAACTTGAGATGAACCCCTGGCCTCTAACTCCCAAGAGGGATTATAAGCATCTGCCAACATGCTCAGCTGAAATACCTCCTCCTAACCAGTGCATAAATCACAGTAGGAAATTTGCTCATGGCCAATGCAATCTACTGAACAAAGCATACATTTAAGCCTAAGATGTGTTTAGATTCTGAGCCTACCACTCACTAGTTATGTGACTGATATTTTGTGTGCTCTTACAAATAAAGCTTGCTTGGAGATCAAAGAGCAAAGCCAGCCACTAGTTAGCCATAGAGGTCAGGTGGTGGTGGTGGTGCACACCTATAATTCCAGCACTCAGGAGGTTTGGACAGGAAGTGATATGGCTGAGTGGACAAAGGAATATTAAGTGGGAGGAAACAGGAGCTCAGTTTTTTTGGGCCGAGGAGTTGGAGTGGTAAGAGTGTGGCTGTGGCTGTTTTCTTTGTCTTTCTGATCTTTTAGCGTTTACCCCAGCATTTAGTTCTGGGTTTTTATTAAGACCAATTAGGATTCATGCTACAGTTACTGCTAAGGGATGTAGAAAACTGCACCCACAGAATTTTTTCTTTTTTTTATTATGAATAAAGTCAAATTTTCTATCCGTGTATATCCTTGTTCAAGGTCCCTTCCCCCTCCCACTCTCTCCAGTCACTCTCTCTTCTCCACATCTCCCCATCTCCTTCCCAGCAAGGGCAGGAGGTCCCAAGGTCCCAATGTTCCAATATGGCTTAGTTCAGCATCCACTCCTAGCAGATCCAGTTTCTACACCCCAACATCAAAACTGAGTCAGTACCTACAGATTTTATGATCTCATAATTTCTTTGAGCTGCTGATTAATACTCTATTGTGTATATGTACCACATTATCCTTATCCATTCTTCAGTTGAGAGTCATCTAGGTTGTTTCTGGGAACTGGGTAACATGACAAATGCTGTCATGAAGATATTAGGAGGATTAATTGAGATCATGCATAGAAAGCTTTAGGGACTTAGATCTGTAGTCCTTCTTTCAGGAGGGAGTGTTGGTCCTTAAGCCTTAAGTGCATTTGCCAGTTTGCTCAAGGGAGAGATTTGTTGGGTAGAATGAGAATGACGTCACTGTTGCATGACACTACTGATAATTCCTGAACAAATCCCTGTGGCTCAGCAAAGACTAAGAAGAAAGGCAATGAACCTCTTCTAAATGCAAGGGCAGTCGCTTACCTTATTCAAGGGATGGGCTGAGATGACACCAACATCAATACACTGCTTAAATCTCCACACTTTGGGGATAACGGAAAGAAAGCTTAACAATGGCCGAGGAACTCTGCTTTCTTTGTGCACTTCATCATAGACAGCAAGTAACAGCATATTCTATCCAGTTCTCCCGGGCCTATTGCTATTCCAGGTGCAAAGTCATGGTCTGCTCACACTCGCAATTACTCACTCTTGCTGACAGGAACAAGTTTCCAACCCTTCATGTGACTTTAAGAGCTCTTCATGACCTCGAATAATCCTTACAGTTCCTACCAGATGTTTTAAATCCTGTATACTTGACTCTTGGTCTGCTGTCCTTTGATTTAGTCTGGAGAGTCAGGCTTCCCTCTTCACACTTCTGGACGTTTGTACACGGCAGCATGTCAGCTCAAAGCTCCTCTTGCCTGAAACCCAATGACACCTTGCCCTCTCCTTCTGTCTACAGGCAACCCTTAGCTGTGAACTTAGGTTCTGGTATCAACTCTTGGAGAGCTCCTACTCACCTCCCAATACTACTCAGGTCAGGACATTCTCTACTTAAAAATTAAAGACCCCAAATGCTCCAAAGTCAAAAATGTTTTTAGGTGGCAGCATGAAACTAAAAATTGAAGTTTTTACACCTGATTTCACGGGATGAGCCACAGTAAAAATTCAGGCTCACTAAGATGCCATGTAAGATTATTTCCATGCTGTGTATATAAGGAATATGGGGAATAACCGTGAATTTCATATTTATACTTGAATCTCACCCCCAAAGTTTATGTCTGTGCAAATGGCCTAATATCTGAAAAAGTCAGAAATTTGAAATATTTCCTATAACAAGGACTTTTAGCAACACCATGTGTCGCGTGCAGCCTCGCCAGCAAGGAACACGCAACACCGGATCCTTCTCTTTGCAGTTTATTCGGGCCTTTAATTATCTTCTTGTCTCTCACTCACTCACTCTCACTCTCACTCTCAGACATATGATGAACGACCCCGGGGAGAGGGGAGGAAGTCCACTCGTGGCTAAATACCCTCTGGGCCTCCAATCCTGGTAAGCCACGTGGACATCGCCCATAGGTCCTGAGGTGCGGAAGCAAGCCACCATCCTCGCCTACAGCCAATAAGGAGTTGTTTACTCCCGAGAGCACTCACCATCCCATCAGGAAGGTGGAAGACGGAAACCAGCGCCACCTTTAGGACGTGGTACAACGCAGCTCTCCACAACCATGGCATTTCCAATAGTACCTGCCTAGATAAAATTACTTACTAGAATGACTTTTAAATTTCTTTCTTGCTGGTTTTCAAGCTTTCCATGGATGGGCAGACTATCTCTTAGAGAAAAGAAAAAAATATGCTATACTTAATAAGTGAATCAATGGACAATGATTCTTAATTTTCAATCGTTTGTACATTATTCAGTTCCTAAACCCATATACCCATGCATCCATGCATTCATATGTATTACTCAGACTGGCCTCATGGACATTCATTGATATGCCATTCCTTTAAAATATGTTAAGAGGAACCCTTATTTGTTACATAACAGCAAGGACAAATAGCAAGATAGAGGTCTTATTTGAGGAGAATACTGAAGTATCAAACTCACTAATTTAACTAGTGTTTTCAATGAAGAGAAGGGGGAGGGCAGTAGACTGTCCATGGTGACCTGTGGAGATTCAACTGGGGAGATGCTATTGGTGGGTGGTAGCACGCCTGATGGATGTCAAGGCTGAGAGTGTGCAAGGCTTCTAGTTTCCTAGATGTACTATAATGAGTGAGTTGTGCACTTCATACCCCAGAGCAGGACATCAGTACTTGACCTTTCAAATGGACACCTGCTGGCAGTGGCTATGGCGCCTATGTTGGTCTGAATCCCTTGACTACATTTCTGCCTTTGTTTTTATAGCAAGGAATTAAGTTCAATCATTTTAGCTGGATCCTTGATCTCTTCCATGGATCCCACTCCCTGTATTCCTAAACTTTTTACAGGGGCCTGTCCAGATAAAATCCTCATCATATTGACACAGTACCTGACAGAACCAACTTAAGGGAAGAACTTGTGGTACTGGTGACATTTTATGTCAGCAAACAGAGAGTTGATTAGAAGCTTGCTAGGGTACAACCCCAGTGATTCTTCTCCACCAGCTATGCATCCTACCCCGAAGGTTCACAGCCTTCCAAAACAGCATCAGTAGCTAGAGACCAAGTGTTTAAACATATAAGCCCATGGGAGACATTGTCCTTTCGAGCCACAGTGCGATCCTTCTCTCAGAAGATGATGCAATTCTTCATGGAGTTAAGAAACCCTGTCTATCAAGGCTGCAGCTCTACTCTTGGGTCTTCTGGCTGTGTGGATGACACCCAGACCATTCTGAACTGAACAGGGACTCAGTTACTACTCTCTGGTCCAGCTTGCTTATAGATGGTAAAGTCCCATGATTGGAATCAATCCAAAAAATTATTTACTTCCCTGAATAATTTCTACCTATTGGAGCCGAGCAGTTCAGAGTGTTAAATGAGTGAGCACAGAAAAAGGTTTGTCCCAGTGACTTCCTTGCATGTGGCAGTTGGTGATGGTAATTGGCATGTGTGTACGCGCGCATGTGTGCACCTGTGGGTATGTGTATGTGTATGTGTATGTATGTGTATGTGTGTTCATGTGTGTGTGCATGTGCATGCATGCCCTAGGTAGACATTTGTGTCTTTCTTCAATCACTTTATTTTTTTATGACATAGAGTCTCTCAGTGAGCCTCACTGAGCCTCACTGGTTTTGCCAGGCTGGCCAACTAGTGAGTTTCAGGGGTCTGACTGTCCCACCCTTCCCACCCTTGTCACGCTCATTTCCACCTCTGTGATGATTTTAGGACTACACCACTGAGTGCTTTATATGTGGGTCTGCAGATCTGAACTTGAGTCCTCACGCTTGTGGGGCAAACACACTCCCAGATTCAGCCATTATCTAGCCCTGTGTCTGAATGTTGCTGTTGTGGTCACTGATCTCCCATGGCAGCGTACAAGGAAGTAAAGAGCTCTTGTCCACTGTCACATGACCTAGATCTTTCTGTACCCAATAACTAACTCAAGGGTCATTCAGAGTAAGCCTCTTAACATTTCTGATCCTAGTTCCTCTACTGGAATCCATCTCCAAGTCTTCCTCTAACTAGGTGTTTCCCTGCATGGAGTCTTAATTCCTCTAAACACTGCAGATAGAAGTCTGGCCTCTCACAGTGTCAGGTCATTAGAAAGCTGTCAAATAACAAAAGGGATTTTCTTTGACTCACAAAATGAGATTATGGGGGAACCATCTTATTCATTTTCAGTTTGATTTTTCCTGTTCCTGTGTGGATAGGCTTTCCTCCAGGTGCTGGCATGCTCTCGGTGTTCAACAGACCAGTCTGTATACCATAGTTGAGAGTATATATTTGTTCTTATCATCCTTCAGAATCTCTGAACTCCTGTCTCCTGGACTGTGTGGATCAAGTGTGCATCCCTGAGCCATCACTGTGAACTGCAGAAATATGGTCTGTGTTGTCATTAACCCCAACAAATGGCCAAGGGGCAGATGTCACCAACCTTCATTGGTTGGAAGATGGGGTCCAGGATCACTGCTGACAGGCTGAGGTGCTGCAGGGGAAGCCAGACATCAAATGACCACAGAAACAATCTTGCCCTGAACTGATTCTCATCATCCTTTCTGGAACTTACCCTCACCCTATCCTGAAACCTGGCCTTCTTTTCCTGCAGTGGAGAGCAGGTAAGTTTCCCTTATTTTCTATGGTACTCTTAATTTGCTTGCTGAATAGTTCCCTACCCTTCAGAAATTGCTGGACCAATTCTTCACCTCCCACAGTGAGAGGTTCCTTCCTCTGCATTCTTAAAAGATTACCTCCACCTGCAGTGAAGAATTCTCTAGGGTACAACTGACTTCATCCTGCACCTCTTTTGACCATTAGACTGTGAGTCCCCCAAAGCAGTGCTATGACATTTACTTTTGCAGATTTCATGCATGCAATAGTGAAGATACACAGTAGGCAGTCAATAAATACGGCACTGAAAAGTCTGCACCAAGCTTCAGTTGGTCTAAGCTTTGCCATTGTCCTCAAATGCATATTTTTTCCTTGTGTACTAGAGGATGCTGGGTAGGTCAATACAACAGTATTGCAAAGGCCAGGGAAAGGGGATTGCTGGTGTTATGGATGTGTTGCTGGTTAGGAGCCACTGGCACAGCGCATCTACCAAGGGCCAGACAGGAGAATTACAAAGTTGGGATGAGAATGTGATGAGCATGCCAAAGTGGGAAAAAGTTCTTTTGGCAAAGGCAGAGAACACCGGCCTAAAAGCCCATAATTTACATTGGATTAGCAGGTGAAAGATGAAGTGGCCACCGCAACAATTCCTTCTTGCCGCATGAACTTCTCATTTATAAAAATATTGATTCCACTTCTTTGGACATAATTGATTAATTATATTTTGTGAGAGAAAAATCGTTTCCAGGTCTCTGCAGGGTTTGCCTTGCCTCATCTCACAATGTCCCATTCCTCCAACTATTGATACCTTATTCAAGATTGCAACTCCTCCCTCTCTGGAGGGGGATGGAGTTTAAAAGAAGATGAGACAAATCTGTCTCTGAAAACGTGGGGAAGTGGGGAAAGCCACGGCCTAAGTGTGGATAACAGCATAGGGTTCTTAGAAACAAAAACATAGGAATCACCTAACCTAGAAGTCATGTCTTACAGACTGCCAACCATTGCATTTTTGGAGAGGTTGCTGGAAACACATTGAACGCTGTTTTTCCAGTGATTAAATGTCTAGTATCTACTCTGAGGGTTGGAAACACACAGAACACAAAAGAAAATGAAAATGATTTTCTATTACCACATCCCATTAAGGAGCCACTGTTAATTAATGCTTTAAAGTATGTGTTTCCAATGCTTTCCAATGTTAGACTGCCTCTCCTCACTGCTTCACAGCCTGTTCTTACACTCATGATGATGGTGTATCATTTCTTCTCACATTTTAACTTTTATTACATTTTATTTACTTATTTGGGTGTGTGTCTCCTGTGTGAAGGTCAGAGGACAATTTGTGGGTCTTGGCTTTCTCCTTCCACTGTGTGAGCTGCAGGGACTGAAGGATTCATGTTATCAGACTTGGTGACAAATGCCTTTGCACATTATGTCATCTCAGTGGCATAGTTTGTAGATCTTAAACATGTTTTAAAATAGATGGTTAATATTTTGCTATGTGTTTGTACAATAACTACCTCAAATATTTCTCTGTTGTTGGATAATTAGGATATTTATAGTTTTCTTGTTTTGCTACTAAAATATCCACATAATGGGCATTGTTGTGTATGAAGTTCTGAGGATTTCTTTAACTGCTCCCAAAGGCTATATTTTCTAGGGAGGAATTGCTTGAACAAAGACTATTTGTGTTTTTTAAGATCTTGATATATTCATAAAGACTGCTTCTGACAGATATGCATTGGTTTGTTCTTCCATGAGATCTGACTTTCTTCTTTCCTTACCAATGTGCAGGGATAAGATCATTTAAAAAAATGAACTTTAAAGTTCAAGAAAATGTCTTATTGTTTTCCTTGCTTCTCTTTATAAATGCTTAATTGAAATGCCACAGGATAACTTCATGGATTTAACTAAACCATCCAGCTGTTCTGTAAAGCCGCCACGTCATTCACTTCCAGCACCATGAGTGAAGACTCACCGCCCCCACCCTCTCTTCAGACAGACTGTATTCTGACCCTTCTCCACTTAAATACTGGATTGTCTTTTCACCTGTAGGTTGAAGACATTTTTAAAAAATTTACATGTAAATTACTTAGCCTATCAATTATATGAGAATGGTGTTTTCTCTCAGATTGAGAGTTATATATTTTTAAACTGTTCTTATGGTATTATTGTGTGTGTGCATGAGTGTGAGTGTGTGCATTTGTGAGTGTATGTGTGTGTATTCCCACATGAGTGCATGTGATGTATGTGATAAATTGATATCAGGTGTCTTCCTTTTGAGATGGGAGTATCTTGATGAATCTTGGAGTTGCCAATTCAGCTGGACCCTCCTGTCCTCTGCCTCCCAGTGCTGGGATTGCAGGTGTGCTCAGCCATGTGTGATGTTCTACCTGTGTGCTGAGGAGACAAACTCGGGTCATCATGATTGTGAGGCAAGTCCTTTAAACACAGCAGTGTCCCTGGTGCTTTCTAATGTCAGCCTTTAATGCTAACTATGCTGTATGTTTGTTTATTTTGAACAGAATCTAAATAACCTAGACTGTCCTGGAAGTGTCACTTTGATCCATTCTCACTTCCAGCTCATGACAATCCTCCTGCCTCAGCTTGCCAGATGCTGGGATTACAGGTGTGAGTTATTAAGTCAAATTCTTTGTAACAAAAAATTTAAAGTTTGATGAAGTATAATTTATTCATTTTTTGTCACTTTTCTTCACTATTTAGAGAAAGTTTTGTTGACTTTTGAAACCAAATCCATTTAGTTAAGACTTTATGTATTTAATACAGTTAGTTACCCTGTACAAATGGAAAAAATACATTTAAAGTTTGTAGAGTAGTATGGTTGTTTATTTCTGTAAATAATAACACAACATGGTAAGCTGGGGTACTTTTTTCCAAAGTCAATAGCACAGCTGGAGTTTCCCAAAATTCATCTATAAGGAGACCAATAATATTAGTGTGTTCTGGGTTTTCCAGGTTTGCAGCCATGTGAACAAGACTGTACATTGACTAGAAGGCAATAGAAAAAAATGATAACTTCATCCTGTTGTTTGACATAGTAATAGTTGGGATGTATGGCCCCCATAGACTTGCAGGAAGTGGCACTATTAGGTGTGGCCTTATTGGAGTCAGTGTGGCATTGTTGGAAGAAGTATGTGCCAGTTCGCTTCCTGCTGCCTGAGGATCAAGATGTAGAACTCTCAGCTTCTTCTCCAGCTCCATGGCAGTCTGCATGCTGCTATGCCCCATGGTGATGATAATGAACTGAATCTCTGAAACTGTAAGCCATCATATTTTCCTTATAAGGGTTGCCACAGTCACGATGTCTCTTCACAGCACAGCAATAGAAATATTAAGTAAGACACACTATTCTGGGGAAGATGAGAATGAAAATATATTCCTCTAGATAGGGAACCAAAGACAGACCCAAGTAAGAATATCACCGAAGGCTAACTTATTGTAAAAAGGGGTTTTATTGGGATTACTTACAGGAGTATTGGTAAGGGGTAACTTAGAAGAGCAGAGAGGACATGAAGACATGTATCACCAAAGCCCAACTAGCATGGGTGATAGCTCATGAAGGCTAGAAACCTGGAACCTCAACAGGTGGAAAGTTAACGTGGACCTTGAGAGGCCAGCTCCCATAATCCGATTCAGAGTAATCACAGGAATGTTGTAGAAAGTTTTTCCCTGCACCTGTTTGGGCCTGGGAGTTTGTGACCTGACCTGCGGTGGAGGTTTTTGTCCCCCAAAGAAATGAATCAGACGCTTATATTACTTCATACTGTTTGGCCCATGTCTCAAGCACATTACTAGCTAGCTCTTTCATCTTAAATCAACCCATTTCTATTAATCTTTCCACCACGTGGCCCACAGCCCGTGGCTCACCTGGATTCCTACATGCTTCTTCTTCGAGGGATGGATAGAGACTGACTAACTCCACCCTTTCCTACCTGCCTGCCCTCTGATTCTCCACCCACTTCTACGGTGCTGTGCATAGGCCAAAACAGTACTTTATTTACAACATACAGAGAACATTCTACCACAAAGGAATGCCTCAGAGTTGCAAAGGGACTGGATAAGAAACCTTTCTATCTGGGATAATTATGACCTATCTAGCGACTGGTAAAATAAGGAGACACACATGCCTTCTGATGGTAACTTTTTCTTTTACTTCTTAGAAATAGTCTCTGCTCTTTCTGTCTCCATTCAACTACACATCTCCGTATTAGTGCATTCTATACATACAGCTACATATCTTACTTTATATGCAATCAGTCATACATCTTTATATACAGTTACATTTTCACATGTCTTCACATCCTTCTTTTACATATATTCTCTTCTATATCTCTTTTTTATATAGTTTCATCTTCTTTGCCTTCACATAGTTATAGATCTCCATACAGCCATAGCTATTTTTCCTAAATACATAGGTCTTTCACCATATAACATTGTGGGGGCTGGAGAAATGGCTCAGTGGTTGGGAGCGCTGATTGATCTTTCAGAGGACCTGGGTTCAATTCCCAGCAACCACATGGCAGCTCACAATTGTCTTTCACTCCACTTCTAGAGGATCCAAGACCTTCACACAGACATATATGGAAGCAAATCACCAATACACATAAAATAAAAATAAATAAAAAATGTTTTACATTGTTCTTACACATTCTCATAAAGCTCTTTGCATAGTTTCTATATGTAGCAACAACTCTTTCACATAGCTTTATCTCTCACACATACATATGCTTCTTCTACATTATTCACTCACTCTTTTCTCATTCATTCTCTCATGTACAATTATTTATCTCATTTACATAGCTCTCTCACATATAACATTTTACATCATTCTTATACAGTTATTTGCACAGTTTCTACATATGTAGCATCAACTCTTTCACAGCCTTACCTCTCTTTCACACACACTCACACATATGCTTCTTCTACATCATATATTCACTCTGCTCAGTCACTCTCTTTCCATTCATTCTCTCACATACCTCTCATTTTCTCTTTAGGCTTCTTCTCCTTCATCTCTCATTCAGCACACATATACTCACATTCTGCACAGTTTCATCCATACATTGCTGCTGCTTTTACATACTCACCTTCCCCACATTGCTGCTGCTCCCCCTTTCCTTAGCCAAACTCTGGACAATTATATGCTACATTTTCAGGGCTCAACTCATTCTCATAACATATGAAGTCATACTGTTTTTCTCAGGCTAGTAGGATCACAAAGATGGACAGTGTAAATGCTTGGCCTTGCACATAACTTTATTCCAGACAGAGCATGACACTAAAATTCAGCAGTATCGGTTAAAGCTTGAGTGGTCAGGGTTTCTGCAGAAAGTCAACTATTGCAAGGAGGTATGTTCCAAAACAGCCTGGCCTTTATTTAGCAATAAACAACACCTGGGAATTAGTCTTTGTATATATTCTGCAGGAGTAGTTTAGTCTATCTGAATTTGTTCTGATGTCTAAAATTAATTGTCTTCAAGATTGAAAATACTGTAACTTTCCTGTCAGTAAAAAAGAATATTTTGGTATTATTTCTATGCATCATGCTTGACTATCCACAATAATAAGTGTGCTCAAATAGGTAAAACACACTACAAGAGGGCTGTGGAAAGAACCCCATAACTGTTCTTATTAGAGGGGCATAGCAATGGCACCTGAGAAAGTTACAGACCGAAAATAACCATTATCCGCAGGGAGTTACCCTACAAGCTTTGCTTAGTGGGGCCATGTAGAGAGCTGAGTCATTGTGACTGTGCCTTCTGCCCCTCGTGGGAAAGTGCCTTCTGCCCCTCATGGGAAAGTGCTCTCTTAAACATAAACTATTCCTCTTTGCCATAAGCAAACTCCCTGTTTGGCTTGGCCTTGAGTTGTGGCTTGCTATCGCGAATGTGGACCTATGAGCAGTACCTACGTGGTATATTTTGGT